>OZ025289.1:172477990-172554464 GCA_964019185.1 Maratus speculifer | reverse complement strand
AATTTAAAATATTTTTTTTTATTATTTGCATTTAAATATTTTCTTTCATTTGAGAATCGAATTGCATTCTTTGTTTTAAGAGACAAGCAATGTTGCTCTTTTCTAATGTTCTAGAAGTGATTAAATTAGATTCAAAGCGAGTTTTAGAAAAAAAATAACTTATAAGTAATAAAATTAATTCAAAAGTCGTATTTGGGTATATATATATATATATAAACTTACTTTATTTGATTAGTTAGTTCTGAAGGTAAAGTATTTGTGAAAAAGTTTAACCAAAAGTGGATAAAAAATTACAATAATAATCTTTACATATTCCTTTGCTTCTTAAAGCAAAATTATCAAGCTTCGTTTTGTATTCTTTTAAGTATATTTAAGCATACATCATTAATTATTACTTTTATTTTTGTATTTGATTTTTAAACCATCTAACATTTAGCTGAATAAGAGTTTTAAAAAAGTCTTCACATAATTAAATTAAAGCTTCTAATGGCATTTTAATCTCCAAATGAATGCACATTATACTTTATTTACAGAGCGAATATAAAAAGCAAATATATAAATATGTAAGTATACATATATGTAGATCTTTTAAGATATCTCTTTATTTCCAAAATTACTCTCTATATGTTCCTCTAGATGATTGAAAAAAGCCTAAAATTTAAAAATTATTCTTTTGTTTACTTAATGTAAAATACTAAATTACAGAAATCTATGTAACTTTGTATAGGGTAGACTAAAGCAAATATAGTCTCAATAAGCAGTGTAATAGCAAACAACAATATCCACTTTCTTCCGCAATAATAAAAACGTTTGCACTTGCCGCTATTTTCTTCTCCACTTTTCAATACTTCTACAAATCAGAGATACGTGACTGATACGAAGAGGCAATAAATATTAAAGCCGGTAGAAATAGTATTAGTTATCCTCCAACTTTAGTCAGGACAATTGTAATATTTTTCTTCCTTTGAAAGGGAAAAATTTGGGGTTAAAATCGGCTGAAAAGTTTGTTGCTCGAAAAGTTTGTGAATCTGACAGAAGATTAAAGAGCATTGACCACAAGATAGGCTTGACGCACTTTACAGTTTCATATTTTAAAGTATTTCAGAATCTTACCAATAGGTATCAACAAAAACTCCTGGATTGCTCAAGCAGTTATCTTTGTTTTATGCAGATAATCAAAATAAGTATGAAAAAACCAATTTTGAGGAGTTTTCAGCCTAAAAACTGTAAATACATATATTTTGTAAGCATTTTTCAGTTTAAATATGCCTCAGAAATTTAATTAAATAGGTTTTATGTAATGCAGAAATTCTTATTTTTCATTCCAGGCATAAACATTGAGGAGATTGGCGCCGGTTGGTTTTGATCTGTGGATCTTGTGATCAGGAGGTGAAAACGTTAGCGTCAAGCAAAAGATCAAGCCAGTTACTTTCTGCTAATAACTCGCTTTTTACTAATCGATATCGCTACAATATTATACATTACATTATGCTTAACAAAACAATGAACAATTCTTTAAAAAAGAGCTGTATGGAGAGACTTGATCCAATCAATATGAAGAAGGATTGACCAGATAGTCAAGCCTCCATTTACTAAGTGGATTTGGAAATATTTTTCTTATACATTATATATAATGAAAGATTAATGATTTTATATAAAAAAATAATATTAATTAATACGGTAAAGCTACGGTAAAATGCGGTGATTAAAAAAAATATTGAAAACTGATTAAAGAAAGGTGTGAAAACTTTCTATAATGTCTGCAAGAAATAATAAAATAATAGATAAAAAATAATATAAAATATAATTGGGAAAGTTGATGGGTTTTCTTTTCCATTTAAATAAATTTTGCATTAAGTAAATAGATGCAGTGAAAGGACAAGAAAATATTATAACTAATTAATGCAACAATCTTGAAAGGACCACAGCGACACGACTGGGACACCACGCCCGCTCACATTAATTTTACTCTATATCTTTATACTTATTTTTTATTTGTAAGTAAATTTTATACAAGTATTTACATATACTTTAATCCATACATTTGACAAAATATCATGATGTACAAGAACGTTACACAAATCAGAAATATCCAAGTTTTTTAACTTTTCAAAAAACTGTACTTTATCCCTAACTTCTAGAGAACTCGAACGATTTCGATAAAACTTTTTTGGTGTAAGAATATAAATATAAAATCATAAGTAGCAGTCAGTTTAATAAATAACAATAATTAGTTTTAGAAAAACAAGTTGAAAAATTTTCTGAAAATTGCCATTACTGTTGCACAAAAGCAGAAAATTTAAGACACTGAAACACGCATCTGCTATAATTCTTGAGAAAAATCCAGTGAAAATGGATTGCAAATTTCATCAAAACCGGCTACGTAAATTTCGAGGTAATGGTCCGTATTTCTCATAAAAATAGCACCCAATCTGTATACGCAAAACAATCAGTAGGCTGCAAAAGAACACAGCACTGACCAAAAACTTTAGAAACGCATGCAGATAAATTTTACTAAGTTAAACATAAGGATGTGAAGTCAAACTATGTCATAATTAGTGTTGCCAAGTCGAGTATTACAACAGCAGGACTAGGAGACGAAAAAAGTGAAATAGTTGCTTCTAATTCAGGACAAATTAATTCACGAAACCCTATAAAAACGGAATCTGTTTCTAACGGTATACTATGTTAAAAGTTTTTAATAAAAATCCGTTCTGTGCAATTAAACTTGCTTAGACAAAATTCAATTAAAAAGGAATTTCGTACCATGTGACTAGCGATTCTGCATAAACAGATTTCTTTAAGCATCATATATTCAAAAATAATTTATACACTATTTAATGCATATTGCAATAAGCCGAGCTTCCTTATAAAGATTAATCTCATTTTGTTTCTATTAACAAGTATTTAGATATAAAATAAAGCGGATCAACCGTGCCATATGTGGCGAGCCCTGATCTATTATTTTTTTCATGATTAAAGTCAATCATTTTTCAAGTTTCTTACAAATTGCACTTATGTAACAATTTTCTTTTCATAACTGACCGTATAGCAAATAAAGTAATAGATAACTATTTATTCAAGATTCAATATTTAAACAAATACATGTATTATTTTATAAAAAGTGAGTCGACCCTCTCTCGTCTTCTCCATATATGTATATATATAGATAAAAGAATGTACCTTCAGTTGTTAACTTGAAAACAAATAAAATGTAGAAACAAAGTGCTCTCTATATATTTCGTTCAAAAAAGAATTATTATAGTTGATATGCTCCAGGGATTTTATCTACTTTTAAGACACAAAGTAAATCTCCAAAAAGAATGCTTTACACGCATTACAATGCAAAACAATCAGTAGGCTGCAAAAGAACACAGCACTGACCAAAAACTTTAGAAACGCATGCAGATAAATTTTACTAAGTTAAACATAAGGATGTGAAGTCAAACTATGTCATAATTAGTGTTGCCAAGTCGAGTATTACAACAGCAGGACTAGGAGACGAAAAAAGTGAAATAGTTGCTTCTAATTCAGGACAAATTAATTCACGAAACCCTATAAAAACGGAATCTGTTTCTAACGGTATACTATGTTAAAAGTTTTTAATAAAAATCCGTTCTGTGCAATTAAACTTGCTTAGACAAAATCCAATTAAAAAGGAATTTCGTACCATGTGACTAGCGATTCTGCATAAACAGATTTTTTTAAGCATCATATATTCAAAAATAATTTATACACTATTTAATGCATATTGCAATAAGCCGAGCTCCCTTATAAAGATTAATCTCATTTTGTTTCTATTAACAAGTATTTAGATATAAAATAAAGCGGATCAACCGTGCCATATGTGGCGAGCCCTGATCTATTATTTTTTTCATGATTAAAGTCAATCATTTTTCAAGTTTCTTACAAATTGCACTTATGTAACAATTTTCTTTTCATAACTGACCGTATAGCAAATAAAGTAATAGATAACTATTTATTCAAGATTCAATATTTAAACAAATACATGTATTATTTTATAAAAAGTGAGTCGACCCTCTCTCGTCTTCTCCATATATGTATATATATAGATAAAAGAATGTACCTTCAGTTGTTAACTTGAAAACAAATAAAATGTAGAAACAAAGTGCTCTCTATATATTTCGTTCAAAAAAGAATTATTATAGTTGATATGCTCCAGGGATTTTATCTACTTTTAAGACACAAAGTAAATCTCCAAAAAGAATGCTTTACACGCATTACAATGCGTAAGATTATACAGACGACTTCAAAGAAATGTGATAAAATTTTGCGAATCCGAAAAAGTTGTTAATCTCACCTTACTCAAAACTGCATACATAGGATTTCTAAATGGCATAAATTTATTTTAAGAAATTTATGTACAAGCTTTTACGAATTTTAAAAGTGGCACTTTGGATTTTATTATATTTTAATATCATATTGTAAAATATGGTGTATAATGTGTTATATATAATTGTATATATTGTTTTAAATGGGTCATTTTGGATTTTATTATATATTATACAATATTGATAGGATTGTATGGTTTCTTACTATAATACATTTACCCTTTACAATTTTTTACAAAAAAGGAAGAAAAAAGTAAAAAATTGCAACACACTTATGTAGTTTATTAACAAAATTGCAAAAAAGAAAGAATATCTAATCATTACGCTGTTGATCCTCTACCTCCCCCACCCATTTAAAATACCTGCAAATTTGTAACAATTGAAAAAAAAACTATTTTATTTTCGGCGCAGTCTGTAGAACAGCGCGTTTCTGTTTATGTAATTTGGGATATTGGGATATCGGCGTCCAAGCGTCAGTGTCCAAGCGGTTACGCTATTGTGATAGAGACTTTGAAAAAATATCTTTGAAATCATTTCATGATGAAGAAAGTAACATAAGTGATATTGAAAGTATTACAGAGGACGTATATATAAATTCTGAACAAAAATTTACTCAATTCTATAAACCTAAATGTAATAATTGCATAAAAAATGCTGATATTTAAAACATGCTAAAATATTTACTATTAAAAATATTGTTAATTTTCCTGCTTAATTTTTGTTATTTTTTTTCTAATTCTTTTTGTAGCGAAATAAATATAAATAAATATATATAGGACAGTTGCACCATAAACTTTAACTAATAATAACACATTGCTCAGTGGTGCACAAAACAGGAATTTTAATATACATTAGTACATATTAAAATAAAATAAAATTTTCAGCGTTTCGCGCCGTCTTCTGCGGGCGTCTTCAGGAAAATATGAAATGGAATAGTTTACAGAAAATTTCATTATATCCCTTACATATTTGAAAAAGTAAAAAAGATCGCACAAAAATATAACATAAAACTTGTCGCCATTCCTCCTCCTTATCTCATTGACCTCGTTACAGATAAAATCGACAAAATTCCAATAGATCAAAAATCTGGTATTTATGAAATCCCCATCACTTTATCTAATAATCTTAAAAAAGTCTACATCGGCATGACAACGCGGAAACTTTTAACTAGAATTAAAGAACATCGTAGAGATATAGAACCATATAAACAGAATACTGCCCTTGCTCGCTTCTATTTGGCGAACAAGGGTTGCCATATTAATTTTGAGGAAGCCAAAATCATAGTTCCATGCAATAACCCAGTTCAAGGTAAAATAACAGAATCCATCGAAATCATAGCACGTGAAAATAAACCATGTAATGATAATTTATCCTACAATATTCCAAAAATATGGCATAACATCATAAAACCTTAAAATTTTTATTTCCTTGCAATATTTTAATTTTTACTCACGTGTAATTGGCAACATTTTTAAATTTTGATTCATTTAATTTTTAATTTAGTAGAAATATCTCTCGAACAAGATGCAAACGTAGTCCTTCCATTTCATATTTTCCTGAAGACGCCCGCAGAAGACGGCGCGAAACGTTGAAAATTTTATTTTATTTTAATATGTACTAATGTATATTAAAATTCCTGTTTTGTGCACCACTGAGCAATGTGTTATTATAAGTTAAATATAAATATTTGCTATTATTAAATTATTATGTTGAAAAAATAATAATTAAACCAATAAATGCAATTTTAAAATATTTTCTGTCTTCGGCATTCAAATATTATTTTGGTGCTGTTATATAAAAACTTTGCCCCTATAAAAGCGATATTGCTAAATATTTTATTTCTATGTTCCCTATTAATAAAATTATTAAGAGTTATTTTATGGGATTTTGACGTTTCCGATAATGATTAAAACTTACACTGGCTAAAATATAACATCTTTTTATTTTATTTTATTTTATTTTATTTTATTTTATTTTTTTTTTTTTTGTAAAAATTTCCTGCTATATAGGCCAGATAGTATAGTGTGTTGATGTAACACACTATACTAATATACTCAGACTGTGTTGATGTAACATTTCGTTACTTATTGCGGTACGACCACTTGCCCAGGTGTTATTGACCCACTACTTCAAAACCAGATTGACTGTTTGCATATTACGATCTGGTACGAAAGAAAAACTAGTCGTTGGAGGCCACCGTAATACTTACCCATCATGGATATGCATAACATAATATAAGAAAACATAACATATGTAAACAATTTAAAAAATGCATTACAATTCCAAAACAAAATACACATCATCATGCTCTATTAATGAATTTCTGATGAACCAATTTCGATAAATTGTATGAAACGCCAAACTATTCAAGTAGCACTGAATTGCATAAAAGAAACATCCTTATAACTCTAAAAATAATTATCATATTCACTAACGGTTTCTTGCATCGAATTAAGTGTCTCATTTGTAATTAAAAGATATCTTTGAGTTGAAATTTGAATGAAATACAGGGTCATGAAAAATCAAAGAATGTGAAAAACAGGATTAGAAATATCTCGACAACTAATTATCCGATCGACTTCGTTTTTTATGCTGAATTTGTGTTAATGTAATGCCTTTTACGTCCACCCCTTAAAATAAAAAAATTCAAAAAATTTTATTTACCTTTCATCAGAGCGAATTTTTCGAGAGTCCGAAAAAAATAGTTCCGGATAATCGAGGTTACTGATATTAAATAGGCTTCGTCCCATTCTTACATACTAAACACATACAAAATTTCAAGTCTCTATCTCAATTTGTTCAAGAGATAGAGCGGTTACAGACAGACAGACAGACACACAGACGGACGGACGGCAAAATTTTTTTTCTAAAAATATGTTTTTCGGAATCTCCAGTGTCTGAAACGTGTAAATCCGTCAAAATTTTTTTTTCGATTTTCAAAACGATTGCAAGACTTACCCTATACTACGCAGGATGGGTAAGTAAAAAAAGATTCCTTTACGTATCATTATTCCACGTTTAAACTCAGTATTTTCACATGTTGCACTCTCGTCAAGTTTTAATAAGTTTTTCAAGCGCTTACGGATAAACAAGCCTATATTGCTTTCCAGATTCTCTTCTTAAGTTTATTTATATAGCTAAACCAGTAATTGGGAAGTTTCTGCTCAGTGTTTATGCTTATGACGTATCTTTTAAATTATGTTTATTCAAATCTAACACTTTAATCTACATTTAATGTGTGTTTCAGCTGACATGTAGGATTCTTTTAAGGCGTAGCAATATTTACAAACAGAAATTTAGTTAGAGCGGAGTAATAGCTGTCAGTTAACGCTGCTAGTACTCAGCTTCTACCCTTCCCCTTCCCAGTAGTGTTAAATCTACGGGCGATTGATGCATTCTTACATTCAAAATATCTCCCCATGAAATGAATATTTTAAATTTTTTCTCTGCATTTTCTTCTTGGAGGACATCACATTTTTTTCTTAGTTGTGAAAATATTTCTGAAGTGTTTTGCTTAATTTAATATTTTATATTTTATTAACTGGTGAACTGGAAGTAAAATTTTAATACTTTATAAAGAAAAATAAGCATAGATTGTAGAAATAATTTAAAAAATTTGAAAAAAAGAGACATCCCTTAAGAACACTAGAAAAAGAAGTTAAAAATATTAATTTCCTTGAGAGATATTTTAAGTATGAGAATGCATCATAGGCTTAACAATACGGAAGAGGATTTGAAAGCTGAGTGACGAGCAACTTTAACCCTTTCGGGTCCGAATTTATTTCCGTTTTGAGAACAAAATTACTTTTATCATAATAACGTTAACCGTAGTTATCAAAATACACTTTTTAAAGTTTAAAAATTATTTCATTGTCTAAAGTCTTACGAATGTAATTAATTTGTGCACGACTCAATCATATTTATATGATTATAGGCTAGGGAAGAGTTTTTGAAAACGTTTGGAAAATAACGTATTACATTCGGATTTGAGAGGGTAATACAACTTTCTAATGTTTTTTACGTTTTGTTTTGCATTATTGGTTTAGAGCTCATATCATAAATTTAACGAGTGAAATATATGTATAAAATTAAGTAATCGTCAATGGCGCAAAGTAGTATTAAATAATCTGTTAATATTACTATTTTTACTAAATTTAAGAATCTAAATGAAGTCATAATAAGAAAGGCATAGCCATATACTATCATTTCTATATAAAGAAGATAACTGAATAATTGTTAATCAAAATAATACTTGATGAAAAGATTTGTACTATTAATAGTACACCAGACCCGAAAGGGTTAAGAGTAATTACCAGAATTGTGCGAGTGGAAAGCAAAGGGTAAAAAATATCTTGTTAGAATGAAGGGAAAAGACTTCATTTTTGAAACGTACAAAAAAAATATTGAATAACATCTTGCTTTTGACGTTTAAAATACTAACACAGTACAATATCTTATTTGAGTACAATTTTATTACAAATTTTCGTTTAAAATTATACATATGTCTGCTGTAAATATGTATGAGTGAATGCGTATTAAGGAATTTTTTTTTCATTTTTTCCCTGCTTAATGATTTGGAATTTAAAATAGAAAAATATATTATTAAATAATATGTTAACCCTTTTCGGCACAGTGTGTCCGGTATAGCACATTAATTTTAATGAAAAACTTCGAAATAGCACCAATAATATTTTAATATATATTTTATATTTTTATTTATTTATTTATTTATTACAATAAAAGCTTAAATTGCAGAATTCTTAAAATCTAAAAAAAGTCGATTGTGAATTTCGGTGTCAATTGATAATTTCTGATTTTATTGTCAAAATTTGTCCGTGCAGAAATGGGTTAAGCAGTATAATTTATGAGAAATTTTATAAAATAATGAATTTATATGGGGAAATTTTTTCCAGATAATTATAAATGAATTTCGCATTTTATACGTTTTAAAAATTTAATCCCTATTCTTAAAGTATAAAATTTTAAAGATTCAACCCGTAAAAATAATGCGGGTTTTTTGAAACTAAAGAATAAGGATTAGAGTTAAATCTGTAGTATCTAAACAGACGATAAATTTTGTTTGAGAAAATAGCGAGTTAATCGCTCTAAGTGACGTTATCCCTTGAACATGAAAATTGCTTTGTGTCTGACAGAAATATTTTTTAAAATAAATATTCATACCTGAATTGAAAAAGAATTTAATCTTGTTTATATTTTAAAATATTCATGGATTAAATTCGTAATTTATGAAATTTAAATTTTAAGTTTCAATTTAATGTAACTTCTTTTGTTTTACTCTTATTAGATAAATTAACAAGATACTATTTCAGCTGAACGTAATGATTCAATTTTTAATAAAAATGATATTATTACAGCGTAAAACAAAAATATACACAAAAGGAATACAATTTTTAAGAAAGACATTTAGAAAAACTTTTCTATTCTTTCTAATTTTTATGAAGTGTTTGTTTAAGGATATTTTTTCAAAAGCTAAAGAAACAGATTTTCTAACTTGCTACTTTATTAAAATGTAAATAATATAAAATAATGAAACAATATCCTGGAACAAAAAGTTATTATATGCAGTATTTGACCTTCTGGCTACTTTTTTTCAGAATCGAAAAATTAGGATTTTCATTGAAATAATGTTAGCATGACGGACATACAGCGGAGGTATTTTAAAGTTTCCAGACACCCTGTGTAGGTAACTTGACATTTTACAATCGTAGTAAAATGTATTAATCGCTACAAATAACAGAATTTCTTATTCTTGCGTGCGTGAAAGGGGTTGGTAGTTATGCCAATGAAAAGTGTTTATAAATTCTGTTTATATTGCCATCTGTCTGGCAAAACCTTAACTTGCATTAATGTAATTGGATTTATCTGTAATTGGTATCAGTACAAAAAACCCTGAACGGGTTAAAAGCTTGTGACGCAGCACTTTATCTTATATATCTAAGAATTTTAAATTTGGGACTTAAAACTAATGATATCAAAATTTATGTGACGCTATGCTATTAATTAATATATACATATATTAAAATTTATTCATTAAGATTTTATCAATTACATCTTTCATAAATTCAAAATATGAATCTTAAAAGATATGATATCAAAATTTAAGTGACGCCTTGACGAGGCTTTAAACAATGTTTTAAAATTCCATTTATTTATTTATTGTCTAAATACATTTTCATATCTAAACAATACTTTTCATTTTCCAATACACTGTTAAATACATCACTTTCACTGAATATATATAATGCACTGAAATTTATTTATTTGAATAAATAGATTTATCTTTTGGGCTACGCTATCCAAAATCAAAAATAACATTTGAATACATATTTTTTGCGTCATTGTATCTATTTGCATCTATTTAACTTACTTTGGATACAATGACGCAAAAAATATTTATTCAAATGTTATTTTTGATTTTGGATAGCGTAGCCCAAAAGATAAATCTATTTATTCAAATAAATAAATTTCAGTGCATTATATATATTCAGTGAAAGTGATGTATTTAACAGTGTATTGGAAAATGAAAAGTATTGTTTAGATATGAAAATGTATTTAGACAATAAATAAATAAATGGAATTTTAAAACATTGTTTAAAGCCTCGTCAAGGCGTCACTTAAATTTTGATATCATATCTTTTAAGATTCATATTTTGAATTTATGAAAGATGTAATTGATAAAATCTTAATGAATAAATTTTAATATATGTATATATTAATTAATAGCATAGCGTCACATAAATTTTGATATCATTAGTTTTAAGTCCCAAATTTAAAATTCTTAGATATATAAGATAAAGTGCTGCGTCACAAGCTTTTAACCCGTTCAGGGTTTTTTGTACTGATATCAGTGCTTTTTTTAGGTTAATAATAAAAAGATAAAAACAAAAAATTAAAGACTAATGCAAAGAATTCATTTTCATGATTTCTGATCACCTTTAATTACCCCTCCCCACCCACTTAAAAAAAGATATTTCATATTTTATTATTAATATATGCTGTGCTACTTGATTTCGTTAAAAACAACTCTGTAGTAAAGTACGTTAGTATAAGATAAGAAAGTAATGTACATTAAGCACTGTATTTCTAAGAAAGGATTTCATAATCTATGCTGTATGTATCATTTCTCATTCTAGTTAACTATGTTTATTCTTTACACATGATGATACATATACTGCAGATGGATTAAAATGATCAGGAATACAATATTCAGAATGTGCTGGAAAGTATTTAATAATCTATGCTGCGTGCATGATTCTTGTTAATTATGTTTCAACCTTTGTATAGGTTGGTAATATTGCAGATTGATTAAGACTATATCCGTTACAATATTCAGAATATGCTGGAAAGTGTTTAATAATCTATGGTGCACACAGGTTTTTCTTTCTTGTTAATTATGATTTGTTCTTTATATAGAGTGGTAAAATTACTGCAAATGGATTAAAATGATATGTTTACAATAATGAAAATGTGTTGGAAAGTGTTTCATAATCTATACTGTATGTGTAACTTTTCATTCTTGTTAGTTTATTTATTTTTTGCTGTTTGCACAAAACATATATAAACTAACAGGGGGGGAGGGGAAGATTTGGATGGGAAGATTACTGTACAAAGATGAAACTGATAGGTTTAAAGCATTCAGAATAAAATGGAAAGTACAGTAGACTCCCTCAAATCCGCAAACCAGAAATCCGCAACTCTCTAAAATCCGCACATACTTTATGGATGTAAACAATGAAACTTTCAGATTGGATATTTGGACAAAATGTGATTTTTTTAATTTTGTATCAATTCCATATATTTTTTAATTTTCTCAATAATACTCTATTCATGGTTTTTTTTTTTTTTTTTTTTTTCATGAAGGAAGAAAAATTAAAAAAAAAAAAAAATCAAGATATTGCTGATATCACTGGTAATCACAATTTTCTTACCAAATATATTTATGCATTAATCAAGATTTTTTGGTTACTAAGCCTGGCTAAACTTTAAAAAAAAATCCTTATTTTATGATTTTGATGTGAATTAGTAATGTACTTTTATGAGGCAAGTTTTGTTGAATAATTTTGGAAAAATATATTTAATTTTTATAATGAATATTTAATCATACACTATTGATCATTAACTTGATCTTTGCTTTTAATATTTTAATCATTTTGAAAATTATCTAAATTTTTATTATTTTAATTTATTACTTATTTTAACATTTTATTATATTGTAAGTATTCATTATAGTCCTGAATGCACTATTAATTGCACTCAAATTACTGTTTAAAAAACGTAAACAAAGCAATGACCAGAAATCCGCAAAATTCTAAAATCCGCACAACCTCTGGTCCCAAGCTGTGCGGATTTGAGGGAGTCTACTGTATATAAACATGTTAAAGGAAAATTTTTTACTCTTGTTAATTATGCTTTGTTTTTTTGCACAGAATGGTAAAATTATTGTACATGAATGACAATAAGTTTACAATATTCAGAATGAGTCAGAAAATGCATCATAATCGATGCAGTATGCATGACTCTTCGTTCTTGTTAGTTATGTTTTGTGGGGTCATCAAGGCTTCTTGTTAGTTATGTAAGGGAGGGGGAGGAGTTTGTATCGGGTTTAAGATTTTATTAAAATTTCCATGCTCTAGTCTGTACGTATTTACATAATTTTTTTTTCTAAAAATCTTGATTTGGTTAGATAATTGTTTTTGTTTTTTTTCGGGTTTGAATCTCGATTCAGTTTGACTTGAATTGGAATTTTCAGGTTTTTGCAGAGTTGCATTTCAAGTACTAGTTTTCAATTCTGGTCAGTGGATGGGGACAAAAATTACTTTGTCTTTCTTGAACAGATTTTTATTTCCTAATTTTTTTATTTTACTTTTTTTTTGGGGGGGGGGGATTAGATTGGGTTTCAGGTTATTCTGATCGGGTTTGAGATAGACTTCTATTGGAATTTCCATGATCTGGTCGATACATATCGACATAAATTGTTCTTTTTTTTCTAAAATCTCGATTTGATTAATTTTCTTTTTTTTTGGGGGGGGGGGATTGAATCTGGTTTCGGATTGACTTCAAATGGAATTTTCAGGTTCTTGTTGAGTTGCATTTCAAGTATATTATTTTGTCGCAGATAAATTGGGTTACAATTGGAATTTTTTTTTTTTTTTGGGGGGGGGGGGCGGGTAGTGTTTGAACTGGGTTTGGGATAGATTTCAATTGAAATTCTTGTCAGTGTATGTGGACAGAAATTATTTGGTCTTTCTTGGACAGACTTGTGTTTCCATTGTTTTTTCCTTTTCGGGTTTGGATTAGGTTTCATGATAACTTTCAGACTCTTGTCAGTGTGTATCGGCAGAAATAATTTTCTCTTTTCCGGATTAGGTTAAGGTTCGATGGAAATTTTTTTCAGGTTTCAATCAGGTTCAATTCAAATGGAATTTTCAAGTTCTGGTCAGGTTGCGCTTTAGTGGAAAATATTTTGTCCTGTATCGATACTGGGCTCCGGTTGTATGGAATTTCCTTTTTCAGGTTCAGATTAGGTTTAAGATAGACTAATTGGAATTTCCAGATTTCTGATCACGCATATATATGGAAATTAAGTTTTCTTTCCCAAATCGAGATATGGTTGGATAATTTTTTTTTTTTTTTTTTTTTGGGGGGGGGGGGGGTTGAATCTGCTTTCGGTTTGACTTCAAATGTAATTTTCAGGTTCTTGTTCAGTTGCATTTCAATGTATTTTATTTTGCAGCAGATAAATTGAGTTACTCTTGGAGGGATTTTTTTCTTTCCGGTTTTGGATTGTATAGGATAGATTTCAATAGGAATTTTTCGATTCTAGTCAATGTATGTCAATGGAAATTATTTTGTCTTTCTTGGACAAATTTATCTTTCCATTAAATTTTTGTTGGTTTAGAATGGGTTTCAGGATAACTTGTAGGTTCTTGTTGGCAGACTTGTATAAAACCAAAAACTTTCTGCAAATTAATTTAATGTTGGGTGTAATTCGTATTTTTTGCGCAATTCATGGTCATCATTCATGTTTTTTATGCGATTTATGAATTTAATTTGCATTTTTGAGCAATTTATGGACATAATTCGCAATTTTTATGCGATTAATGAATGTAATTTACATTTTACATGATTTATGGACGTAATTTGCTATTTTTATGCAATTCATAGACAGAATTTGCGTTTTTTCAGCTTTCTGTTGACGAAATTTGCGTTTTTTTAATCGATTTATTGACGTTATTTATGTTTTTATAGGATTTATGAATGTAATTTGCTTTTTTTACCAATTCTTGGACGTAATTTGCATTTTTTGTAATTTATGAACGTTATTAGTGTTTTTTTGCACGATTCATGGAAGTGATTCGCATTTTTTGAGTGATTTATGAATGTAATTCACATTTTTATCCGTTTCATGGATGTAATTTGTGTTTTTTGAGCGATTCATGAATGTAATTTGCGTTTTTTATGCAATTCATGAATGCAAAACACTATTCGCTATTTTTATGCGATTTATAGACGTAATTTGCGTTTCAGCTTTCTGCTGCCAAAATTCGTGTTTTTTGAGCAATTTATGAACATAATTCCCGTTTTACTACACGATTCATAGACATAATTTGTGTTTCTCATACAATTTCTGAACGTAATTCTCACTTTTTTAAACAATTCATGGACGTAATTAACGTTTTGACGATTTGTGGACCCAATTCGCGTTTTTTAAACTATTCATGGGCATAATTCGCGTTTTTTATGCGATTAATGAATGTAATTTACATTTTACATGATTCATGGATGTAATTTGCTATATTTATGCAATTCGTAGATATAATTTGCATTTTTTGAGCTTTCTGTCGACGAAATTTGTGTTTTTGATCAATTTATTGACGTTATTTGTGTTTTTATAGGATTTATGAATGTAATTCGCTTTTTTTATCAATTGTTGGACTTAATTCACATTTTTTGCAATTTATGAATGTTATTAGTATTTTTTTGCATGATTCATGGAAGTGATTCGCAATTTATGAGTGATTTATGAACATAATTTGTGTTTCAGCTTTCTGCTGCCAAAATTCGTGTTTTTTGAGCGATTTATGAACATAATTCCCGATTTCCTACACGATTCATAGACATAATTTGTGTTTTTCATACAATTTCTGAACGTAATTCTCACTTTTTTAAACAATTCATGGATGTAATTCACGTTTTGAGCAATTTGTGGACCCAATTTACGTTTTTTATGCAATTCGCTTTTTTTGAGCGATTCATGGACATAATTCGAGATTTTTATGCGATTAATGAATGTAATTTACATTTTACATGATTTATGGACGTAATTTGCTATACTTATGCGATTAATAGACATAATTTGCATCTTTTGAGCTTTCTATCGACGGAATTTGTGTTTTTTGATCGATTTATTGACGTTATTTGTGTTTTTATAGGATTTATGAATGTAATTCGCTTTTCTTACCAAATCTTGGACGTAATTCGCATTTTTTGCAATTTATGAACATTATTCATGTTTTTTTGCATATTTTGAGTGATTTATAAACGTAATTCACGTTTTTATGCAATTCATGGATGTAATTTGCGTTTTTTGAGCGATTCATGAACGTAATTCACATTTTTTATGCAATTCATGAATCCAATTCGGTATTTTTATGCGTTTTATAGAGGTAATTTCCGTTTCAGATTTCTGCCGCCAAAATTCGTGTTTTTTGAGCGATTTATGAACATAATTCATGTTTTACTATACGATTCATAGACGTAATTTGCGTTTTTCATACAATTTATGAATATAATTCTCGCTTTTTTACATGATTCATGGACGTAATTCACATTTTAAGCAATTTCTGGACGTAATTCCCATTTTTTATGCAATTTGCTTTTTTTTAGCGATTCATGGATGTAGTTCACATTTTTTATGCGATTCATGCATGTAATTCACATTTTTATGCGATTCATGCATGGAATTCATATTTTTTATGCGATTCATGGATTGAATTAATGTTTTTATTGCGGTCTTTGCACGGAATTCACGTTTTTCGCGTGGTATGTTGTCGAAATGTTGGGTTTTTTTTAGGGATGCACCGAATAGTGATTTTGGCCGAATACCGAATGCCGAATATTCGGCCGACAGGTGAACCGAATACCGAATATTCGGCTTTCCAAATACTTTTTATATTTCAAAATTTAAAGGTATTAAAATGTTACTTTTTAAAACAGTTTTACATAACATTTAATAAAAGAAACTTACATTTTGATAAACATGTGCTTTTTATAAGAACATTTAGTATTGAAAAGAATCTGCCTTGAGTTATTTAAGAAGCACAATTATGAAAGTTAAAAAAATTTTCTACGAATCAAAACAAGCATTTTAAAATCAAATAATGAAAAAATGGTTGAAGAAAAATTTTATAGTCTGATAATTGTCCTTTTAAAATAACTCAAGGCAGATTTTTTTCAATATAAAATACAAATACTTTCAACTTAATTCTGAATAAAAGTATGTTTGGCTCATAGTTCTTTTCTTATGAATGGTGGTATTTTCCACCCTTCCCATCATATCATATTTTACAGAAATCAAAGCATGGGAGTTGAAAATATATTATCTTATTTAATGTTAATGTAATAAACAAACACACAAGTTATGACCTAGACTGAAATGAAATACAATGTACTTATGACTCAATAAGTTGATTATGGTTTCATGAACAAAAATTGTCTGCCTTGATAGCTATTACTATCTCAAACGGTTTTTTTTCTTATAAAGGACTTTTATTTGGGGAAAAGCAAAAAACAGATTATTTACTAAACAAAATTTAGAAACTTGTATCAGCACATAATTTATTCCTTAGGAGAATCCTAATAAATCACCATTTTAATCCTTCTCATGGTTAATTTTCTTAAGTTATACTTTACAGACAGCAAATAAATAATGTAAAAACATTCTATTTTATTTAAAAATGATTTTGTTTCTAATTATTTTAAATATAAATTAAAAAATTGACAGTTAAAAGTAGAAATAGCGAAAAGGTTTTATTAAGTATTGGATTCGGCCGAATACTTTGATATTCGGCCATACCGAATATTCGGCAGCCCGAATAGTTTCATATTCGGCCTAACCGAATATTCGGTAACATGGCCGAATACCGAATATTCGGTGCATCCCTAGTTTTTTTACATGATTCTTTGTTGAGATACCCTTTTTTTTTACGCAATTCTTTGTCGAAATAAATAAATAAAAATTGTTTCTTCATAAAATTTTCTGCACATGGCGTGCGTCTATATTATACAACTCTGCTTGTCAGTGTGTATTGTCAGAATTTTTTTTTATTTTTTCAGATCGAATTAAGGTTTGCTAACCCATAGACTAATTGGAATTTTCAGATTTCTGACCACGCGTATCTATGGAAATTAAGTTTTCTTTCCCAAATCAAGATATGGTTGGATTTTTTTTTTTTTTTTTTTTTTTTTTTTTGGGGGGGGGGGGTTGAATCTGGTTTCGGTTTGATTTCAAATGTAATTTTCAGGTTCTTGTTCAGTTGCATTTCAATGTATTTTATTTTGCAGCAGATAGATTGAGTTACTCTTGGAGGGATTTTTTTCTTTCTGGTTTTGGAGTGTATAGGATAGATTTCAATAGGAATTTTTCGATTCTGGTCAATGTATGTCAATGGAAATTATTTTGTCTTTCTTGGACAAATTTATCTTTAAATTAAATTTTTGTTGGTTTAGAATGGGTTTCAGGATAACTTGTAGGTTCTTGTTGGCAGACTTGTATAAAACCAAAAACTTTCTGCAAATTAATTTAATGTTGGGTGTAATTCGCATTTTTTGCGCAATTCATGGTCATCATTCGTGTTTTTTATGCGATTTATGAATGTAATTTGCATTTTTGAGCTATTTATAAACATAATTCGCAATTTTTATGCGATTAATGAATGCACTTTACATTTTACATTATTTATGGACATAATTTGCTATTTTTATGCAATTCATAGACATAATTTACGTTTTTTCAGCTTTCTGTCGACGAAATTTGTGTTTTTTGATCAATTTATTGACGTTATTTGTGTTTTTATAGGATTTATGAATGTAATTTGCTTTTTTTCACCAATTCTTGGACGTAATTCGCATTTTTTGTAATTTATGAACGTCCTTAGTGTTTTTTTGCACGATTCATGGAAGTGATTCGCATTTTTTGAGTGATTTATGAATGTAATTCATGTATTCATGGACGTAATGTGTTTTTTGAGCGATTTATGAATGTAATTCGCGTTTTTTATGCAATTCATGAATGCAAAACAATATTTGCTATTTTTATGCGATTTATAGACGTAATTTGCATTTCAGCTTTCTGCTGCCAAAATTCATGTTTTTTGAGCAATTTATGAACATAATTCCCATTTTACTACACGATTCATAGACACAATGTGTTTTTCATACAATTTCTGAACGTAATTCTTACTTTTTTAAACAATTCAAGGACGTAATTCACGTTTTGAGCGATTTGTGGACCCAATTCATGTTTTTTATGCAATTCGCTTTTTTTGAGCGATTCATGGACATAATTAACAATTTTTATGCGATTAATGAATGTAATTTACATTTTACATGATCTATGGATGTAATTTGCTATATTTATGCAATTCGTAGACGTAATTTGCATTTTTTGAGCTTTCTGTCGACGAAATTTGCGTTCTTTGATCGATTTATTGACGTTATTTGTGTTTTTATAGGATTTATGAATGTAATTCGCTTTTTTTACCAATTGCTGGACCTAATTCGCATTTTTTGTAATTTATGAATGTTATTAGTATTTTTTTGCACGATTCATGGAAGTGATTCGCATTTTTTGAGTGATTTATGAACTTAATTTACGTTTCAGCTTTCTGCTGCCAAAATTCGTGTTTTTTGAGCAATTTATGAACATAATTCCCATTTTACTACACGATTCATAGACATAATTTGTGTTTTTCATACAATTTCTGAACGTAATTCTCACTTTTTTAAACAATTCATGGACGTAATTCAAGTTTAGAGCGATTTGTGGACCCAATTCATGTTTTTTTTTGCAATTTTCTTTTTTTGAGCGATTCATGGATATAATTTAGCAATTTTTATGCGATTAATGAATGTAATTTACATTTTACATGATTTATGGACATAATTTGCTATACTTATGTGATTCGTAGGCATAATATGCATCTTTTGAGCTTTTTATCGACAAAATTTGCGTTTTTTGATCGATTTATTGACATTATTTGTGTTTTTATAGGATTTATGAATGTAATTCGCTTTTTTTTACCAATTCTTGGACGTAATTCGCATTTTTTGCAATTTCTGAACGTTATTCGTGTTTTTTTGCACAATTCATGGAAGTGATTCGCATTTTTTGAGTGATTTATGAACGTAATTCACGTTTTTATGCAATTCATGGATGTAATTTGCGTTTTTTGAGTGATTCATGAACGTAATTCACATTTTTTATGCAATTTATGAATGCAAGTCGCTATTTTTATGAGTTTTATATAGGTAATTTCCGTTTCAGCTTTTTGCTGCCAAAATTCGTGTTTTTTGAGCGATTTATGAACATAATTTATGTTTTACTACACGATTCATAGACGTAATTTGCATTTTTCATACAATTTATGAATATAATTCTCGCTTTTTTACATGATTTATGGACGTAATTCACATTAAGCAATTTGTGGACATAATTCCCATTTTTTATGCAATTTGCTTTTTTTTTAGCGATTCATGGATGTAGTTCACAAAAACACCCCCTTGGCTGTGCCACTGACAACAAAATCTTATGTTGGTGCAAGGAGTAATTTATTCATAGACATGAGAAAAAAGTTTGACAACAAACCAAAAAAAAGTACAATACAGGATTTTTACCTGGCATTCTCATAAAATTTTGAATATACCCTGCCTCCCCCCTCTAATTCATAAGTTTTCATACATTCTATATTATATTCCATATTAAGAAGGCGCCACTTGTCTAGTTTTTTTTAATCAGAACGCGTTATTAGCATTTTTCATTCAGGTAGAATTTATTTAGAATAGAATTGATAAATAAAATGCACAAATTGAAAACCATTGAACAGACATGATAGAATCATTACGTATATTTCATGGTTTTAATAATCCACATGGATGTTTCTTGTTATGCCAATACAATCTTGCAATGTCTTAATATACAATGAATAATGTCTGCAATAAAGTTAACCAGAGAATCTTGCAATGGATTTTTGCCGTCGCTTATTCAAATTTACTTAAGAAGAATCGAGTTAATGAAATGTTGTATAAATGTTACTTGTTAGCTTTATAGATTACTAGGTACTACTAGGTTATCCCGTGGACCAAAAAATTATCGCCAAACTATAAGATTAAATTCCAATAATGGATGATTGTGAATGTCACATTCAATGACATTAAATACAATTTGTATATTTAAAATGTCATTGATTTTTATTTCGACTTTTTATTAATATTTTACTAATTATTTGTTTTTTCATTATTTAAAATAAAAAAATAGGTGATTATGTATAATTTGGCGAAATTGGTCGACGGAATAACAGTAGTAGCGATTACTAAAATATTTCAAATTGAAATAATTTATGAAACTGAAAATGTTTTAGCCAACATTTCACTTAAGTTTAAAACAAGCAATATATAGAAATTGTAAAGTCCATCAAGTGTGTGTACTTTACAATTTCCATTGTTGGGACCAGACATTGCACAAATATGTGCTCATCTTTTGTTTACATTTTTAAAAAGAGTAATTTGAATGTAATAATGTACTAGAAATCATAATGAATGCTTATAATAGAGTATAATACAGTCAACTCTGTGAAATTCACAAAATGTATTATCTGCAAAACATGCTAAAATGCAAACATTGAAAAGTGTTTTAACACTTAAACTCAAAGATAACAGATATGCAATAATTTTATTTTCATGAAATGACAAATTTTAATAAAATAAACTGGGATTTAAGAAAATTCATGTATTTTGTACCCTGTATTTAAAAACAATACTTTAAGCAAGCCAGTAAGTTTCCGTTTATTAATTATGATTAATGCAAACCTATTCTTTGCTCAAGCAGCGAAAAAATTAAAAAAATAAACAATTTTACCTCTATATATTTTTTGTTTATCAAACAATACATTTAAAAAGTTCCTTGGCGAAGGAGAATAAACTGCATTTCACCCAAAATTACTGACAACAAAACAAAATGCAGTCCAGATTTTTAACTGGCATTCTCGTAAAATTTTGAATATATCCTGCCTCCACACTGTAATCCATAAGTCTTCAAAAATACAAGCAAAAAACTTTATTGCAAAGTTACACATTCTGTATTAATTACTAATCCATTGCAAGATTCTCCGGTTAACTTTATTGCAGAGCTTATTCTTTGTATATTGACATTGCGAGATTCAATTGGCGTAACAAGAAACAACATGTGGATTATTAAAACCTGAAAATTACTTAATGATTCTATCTTGTCTGGTTTATATTTTTTAATTCGTGCATTTTCTATATCAATTTAATGGACATTATGTAAGAATATTACTACCTGAATGAAAAATGCTCCGTGTAACTTGCCGCGTTCGGGTTCGGATTCAAAACAAAACTAGACAAGTGGCGCCCCTAGGCGTATGAATACATGACTTTCCAACAACAAATAATTTAAAATAATTTTTGTTTGAAAACTTAAAAAAAAAATCATAAGTCGAAAGTATATTGAATATGTATAATTAAAAAATATTTTCCTATTTTAAAAAAGGATTCAAAATATTTTTTCCACAAAATGCAAAAATATCCAATGTAAGAAACGTAATATTTTCTTCTTGCGAAAAATAAAGGCAAAATAAATAGAAATTTGATTTAGTATATATTTATTGAATGTTTTAAAGCACATGATAAGATTTTTTTGTAGTTTAAAAAACATTTATTGCTTCGATTCGGGTGTTTTAACTGTGACCATAAGTACATAAGGTTTTTCACTCAGGCTCCGTTTGCTAACCCATAGAATAACATGTAATCCGCGAGCTAATATAGTCCAATTTTCCAAGACCAATATATAACAAACAAGAGTTTTCCTAGAAACAAGGCAAGTCTTATTACCTCTATCTTAAAGAGATTCATATTATATATAAGTTTTAATAAAATCTCCCAGCCCGTTTCCTAGATCTCATTATCAGGAACAAACACCATCGATTACAGTTTTAAAATGGTTATCGAGATCTAAAAATATACGGCACGTAGAAATGTAAAAATTATAGGATAGGATTAGACTGGGAATATAAGACTATATTAAAAAAATTGGACCATTCTGACCAATATTTGCTGAGTTATTAGAAGGCGGCTTTTCCGATTTTCTTTGATGTTGAGTTAGCTGTATATATGAAGTTCCGCATCTACCCTTATGACGATGGTAGGTTTAAAGCTGCGTCACTTGAAGGCTGCCGCCTTCTATGATATGTTATTAAGATTTAATATGCAGAATTTGGTAATTATGTAGCGTTCATAATTTATTTATAGTGACACTGAAAATTACTCGACTATAATATAATCTATGAATAAATGTAGTAAACATATAAATATGCATCAAATATATTTGTTGTCTGACCCTATCACCTATTTGTCCCTTTGATCGCATATAACAGCGCAGAAATTTCCCAATCATACTTTTAAAAGTTTAAAATAGATAATTATTGAAGAATTTTGTATAATCATTTCTGAACTTGCGAATATCGAATGATAACTTAAAAGATATTAAATGAAGTTTTCTTCATTATATTATATGCTATCCTACTAAATTAGTCTACTAAATTATATCGCATAATAGGTATAGATTCCATGTTGATATGGAGATTACGTCATACTTAATATTGAATTCTAATATTTGCAAATTACTGAACTGAATACATATATAAAAGTAATTAATTTTGTATTCATGCTTTTTTACATAAGACTGCAATAGCTATTGCACGAAGATCTGAATTTTTATAAATCAAGTTGCCGTATGAACGCACCTCATTTGTCATGTCTGACGTACGAATTTTTCCAAACTTAATCATTATTTCTCTGCTAAATTTTATAACAGCTACCTATTTATAAAAATGGTATTTAATTATTTTTTTACAGATAAATTTGTTAATTATGCATTATTTAGAAGAGCAAATTTTGAGTAACATTGTTAATTCGATTTTAACGATATTTCAAAAGACAGCTTCTTTACACGTGACCTTTTTAGATTAATGTTTTTTTTTGTGTGTGTGTGTGTGGAATAAAATATAAGAATTCAAAACATTGAATAAGTACATTCTTTAAAAAAGCATTTTTTCCTGGAAATATCTACATGCATGAATTTTCATCTTGAAGTGCAACATTCAAAAGCGAAAACAAACCTAATAAAATAAATTTTCTTCTGCAATCTATTGTTTTTTTAATATCGCAAAAATTGTTAAATTCGATCACAATAGAATTATTTTTTAAGACTGTAAAAATATCGACAGACTAAAAAACTGTATAATTTTCAACGTGGTAAACTATATATTAAAATACTATAATACATTACTTATTTCTTAGGTTCTATAGTGCGTAGTTCTATTAATTTTTCTCGCCTTATCACTAGTTTACCTTTGCCTTTTAATTCCTTTATGCTTCCTTCATTCATTTAAATGTTTGACCGACCGTTTGAATGACCGAATGTTTACATTTAATTCATTAAAATTACCATAGGTATACCATTATATGTAGGTATACCACAGTATTATTACCATATGATTTTTGTTTATCAGTTACAAATAAATAGGAATATTCGAAGCCTTTAATTTCCTATATAGATAAATTTCTAATAAAAAAAGGCGAAATTTCATTTTTTTCAAAAGAATTTGTTTTCAGAAATTATTTGAAATACTTTTCAGCAAGGTTTTTGCAGTAAATGTTTGTATGCATTCAATATGCATGGTGCTGCAATTTGGCAACAATTAAAGAAATAATAATAAAAAACTGAAAAATTTAAGAGTGATAATTTTTCAATATTTTTCTTTTAACCCATTTGGGATGGGAGCCTTTTGTGAAATTTTTTATTTTCTACCGCTATTTTTCTAAACAGAAAATTTTTCTGCAATTGAATTTCCAAAATGCGCAGATTAAATCCCGTAAACTTAGCAATAAAACAAATGGTGATAATAATGAAAGCTTCTGAGCACTGTAAGTGACATGCAAAGGGGTCATTCGTACCTAAGGGATTAATGTATGTCCATTCAATAATCATATATATATATATATACATGATATAAATATGAAGTATGCAGGAGAAGATTAACAGTAACACATCAATATTCCTACTTTACGTTTATTATTCAAATTATAAAATAGAGCAAGAATACTGAATGCAAGGAAAATAAACCGTAATCAACGGTAAATCAACCGTACAGTCATGCATTTTACGCACGGTTTAAACCTAACTCAGGATCAATGGAAGCATTCTTCTTTCAGCAGTACCATAGCTGTATTTTGTTGGAAATTGTATCGATAATGGTTTGATAAAATGTATGCGATCTGAACCGAAATTAGTAGACAGTGACGGTATGTCTGTATTATATACTTGATTCCGTTGAAAATTTGGCCAGATAATCTCCGTGATAAAATCCGTATTGCTATTTACTAAAAACCTTTTGCCATGTCAACATTCGATCTTAACATTATTTTTGATACCAGGAAAATTTTCAATCCCTCGTTTAAAAGCGCTATTCCAGTTTTCATGTGTGCTTCAGTGATTGTCATGTGTCTAGGGTGTCAGGTGACTGTTCATTTTTCAAATTGCTTTTGATCCGTTTATCCGGCGTTTTATTTTGATTCTTTTAAGCCGCGACTTTTCAAATTGTTAAATTGTCATCGGTTCTCAGTAAGTGTGCAATGTTTCAATTTAACCTGATATTTTAAAGGGGATGAAAATATCGTTAAAAATTCCATTACATAGATACATACATACATACAGGTTAAGCTAATAAAAGAGTTTTAAAAATACAGCAAAACCCTCGGACGGTTAAACAGATATGAATGATTTTATTAATATTTTTTAAAATGTTTTAGTAGAAGTTAATAATTTTAATTTAATGTATATATGCATATTATAACAGTATCAAAGAGAAATATTACTAGATTTATTTTATATTTTCAAAAATGTATCTTGTAAAAAAAAAAAAAAATAAATAAATAAAAAATAAAAGATGAAACAGTATTTTTCCTTCATGATTAATACATGATTCTTCTTACCATTTGAGGAATTTGCGGAATGAATGAAGCTTCTTTTATCATGTTTATCAAAAAATAAATAAATAAAATGAAATAAAAAATAACAATAAAAAGCTGGAAATGGTAAAAAAATCCTTTTTGAGAAAAGAAGAATCTTAATCTGATTTCTCTTCAGTGGCATTTGAGATATTTTGATATCGTATAACGTAAAAAATTGTAATTCTTTTGAAGTTGATAAAAGTTGTTCAGAAATGTGTTTTCATCAATACAAACAAAAGAAGAATCTATTTTTTCCGTACAACTGGTGTAAAATTCTTATCAGCTTCTTACCAAGAAAGAACTTTTTCATTGCTGTGACATCTCAAAGTGACTTTTAATTTTTATCGATCAGTCTTTGACTTTGGAATTTAGATAAAAACGTAACGAAATTATGCTTTTTGAAAACAAAGTAAAATCTATTTTAAAAGCAGTTATGAATTTTGTATGTTAGTATGTTAATATATGTATAAAAATAAACTCTTGCATTTTACTTTAAATCAAAATTGAATATAATATGCATATATATATATATTACAAAATCATATCGTTTAGTTCGTTTGAAAAAAGGTAAAGTGTTGTTAGGCCATATGCAAAATTTAGAACAGAACAAGAAATCGAATAAAAGGCAATGCAAATTGTTGAAAATCTGTAAAAAAAAATTTGTAAAAACGAGATTTAAAGTACAATGAACATAAATATAGTGTAATACGTTTAATAAGCTTTGTGACTTTGTGAAAGCAGAGTTACTTTGTCTCACAACCACTTTCAAATAAATTGACTTCAAAGTTATTATCGCACAACTTCAGAGACACATAGAAACATATATAAGGTGTCCCATAAGAGGAAAATGTAGCTTTTGCAATTATAAAAATTTCTAAATTCGCACTTTTGTTCTTAAATAGATAATCAGTTTAGAAACACACACATTTATGGAATGTATTTAGGTGATATTAAACTAGGTTTATTTTTCTTTATTTTTTTTTAAGTATCAATACTTTAGAACAAGAAGAAAAAAGAAAGTTCAAGAGGAAAGTTTTAAAAGGCTATTTAAATAATTCACTGTGTGCACTGCAAGTTACAAACACACAAAAATAAACACAATTTAGAACACTTTTTGTCACCATTTTTACAACACATTAATGCGCTGTTAATTAGAAAACTTTATATGCGAAACATTTCTTGTAATGTGATTGCTTCCTTAATATGTTGCAAAATGTTGCTTTCTAGAAATCTGTTCTTAATATGGTGCAAAAATATCTAGAAATATAAGTAAGTAAATCATAAAATTTAGAATAAAGGTTGTTTAAAGGTTTAATTGTATTTTTTAGATATAAAATATACTAACAAAAAATAAAATATGTGTATAATTTATTCGGTATTAAAAGAAAAATAATGATAGTTCAAAAGGATAAAGATAAATTTGTTTATTAGTTGTTTGTAAATAGATGCAATTTGTAAATTTAAATATTTGCTAGTGTAAGAATATAATTCAAGCATATAACTAAAAATTTCGTTTCGCATTAAGTTCAAAGTAAATTAAATTTGCACTTTAAAAAAAAGCTAAATTCCTTATTGCAAAATTGCAAAATATAGATCATTTTAGGGGTTCTAATATTTCTTATCAGATTCACTTACTTCTTCACATTCGGATTGTTTGCTAAAATATATAGTGCTATCGATAAGTCCGCATTCTATACTGTAATTTGAAGCAAAAGCACAATCGTATTCTCTACTTTTCAGTTTATAAAACATGAATTAGTACCTTAGAATAAATTTCCGACATCGTATTTCGTATCGCGATCAACATTAAACTGGTTACTTCTTCGTCTGTCGTATGAAGCATATTTCAATCATTATCAGGCACTATTTCTCTATATAAAAGCTCTGAAATACTGAACGCAATGCTAGTACAAAAAAAAAATATATAAACTAGGACTTCCCTCAGAGGGATTAGTCTGAGCGATATTGCTGAGAATACACATCATTTAATAACTTGCGATAAGTAAAGAAAATGAGATGTTACCTTTAATTAGCCATTCATAGTGATAAAATATGATGAAAATAAGCATATTGAATCATAGAATTACAAAATCTTATACATAAAGTTGCATATACCATTTTTATAAAAGGGAAAGTAAACCATGCATGGATAAAAAATTGGAAATATGCAAAATGTTAAAAGTAATACAGAAAATAAAACACCAAATTTTCCTACATTGGAAATATAACTCTTTGAAATGATGTCATGAGCATAAACAGAAGCTGCGCACCGATTTGAGAAACTATAAATAACATAAACTATTATGTTTGAAGAGAATGGAGTGTATTTTATATGGCGTGAGATCCGCCCGAATAGTTTATAATGTTGAATATCTGTTTTCCACGGATGCAATGAGGTTGTCGATAAGAGTTAAGGAATCCTTTTTTAAGAATTTGTCCTAAACGAGCATTTACATCTTATAAGTTACTGTGTTGCCAAAGTTATAGTTTCTAACCCCAACAGTATCCTAAAAATTGCAATATTCTCAATAAATTGGGTGTAAAACTTTTTCTAGAAAAAAAATGTTTAATTTGTGAAATTAAATTGTCGAATGTTTTAGAAATCGCTCATAACGAGAATATAATATCTTAAAAGTTGCCACCAAAAAAAAAAAAAGATTTTAAATTTTTAGTCATATCAACATCAAAGAATTCTCCATTTTAGAACTTTTTTTGCTCGTGCATTGATGGCGATTATTGTTCCTACGCAGAATACAGTATATTTTGCAGCAAAAATGGTTATCAACATTTTTTGCCCACATTATTTTTTAAGTCGGCTAGGTACTTCCAATGATAACGAAAAATACACAAACGTTATTACTTTATAGCATAGAAATACAGAATCAAAAGCTATTTATCTTCTATTAGATACACATAAATTATCTAATTAGTGCTAGCAGATGCATTTTTAAATGCACATATAATGCTTCATTTTAGGTAGCTTTTATTACAAAAAGTAAAAAGCTACCTATTGCAGCCGTCCGAAGGAAAGCACTTCCGGAAAATTTAGGTATATTTTCACCGATCATGATCTCCAGACCCCAAAAAAACCCTCCGTTCAAAT
Organism: Maratus speculifer; assembly: GCA_964019185.1. NCBI lineage: Eukaryota > Metazoa > Arthropoda > Arachnida > Araneae > Salticidae > Maratus > Maratus speculifer. The sequence goes on along the minus strand of OZ025289.1, from coordinate 172,525,682 downwards.
GTTGACATATATATATATATATATATATATATATATATATATATATATCTGATATTTGTCATGCGATAACTAACGTAATTATGAACCGATTTCAATGAAACTTGGTATGTGCATAGTACATACAAATGTCTCGACCGAGTTCGTTGGCCTGCATCATCCGCCATTTTGTTTCAAAATGGCGGCCCTTTTAAATTTTTAAAAAATTTTAAAATTTAAAACTCAATGCGAAAAAATATAAAAGGTGAAAAATATTTTTCTTTTACGTGTTAGAACTTAAAGCAACGATTCCAGAACACTTTTTATTTTGTCTATATCTTAAAAAATGATTGAGCTATAGCACTTTGAATTTTTCTTATGGCTGAAATTTTGAAACGATCTGATTTTTGTCACATGATAACACGCGTATTTATGAACGGACTTGAATGGAACTTGGTATGTACATAGTACATACAAATGTCTCAACCGAGTTCGATGGCTAACATCATCCGCCATTTTGTTTCAAAATGGTGACCATTTTAAATTTTAAAAAAATTTAAAAATTTAAAACTCAATGCGAAAAAATTAAAAGGTGAAAAATATTTTTCTTTTACGTGTTAGAACGTAAAGCAACGATTCCAGAACACTTTTTATTTTGTCTATATCTTAAAAAATGATTGAGTTATAGCACTTTGAATTTTTCTTATGGCTGACATTTTGAAACGATCTGATTTTTGTCACGTGATAACACGCGTATTTATGAACGGACATGAATGAAACTTGGTATGTACATAGTACATACAAATGTCTCAACCGAGTTCGATGGCCAGCATCATCCGCCATTTTGTTTCAAAATGGTGGCCATTTTAAATTTTTAAAAAAATTTAAAATTTAAAACTAAATGCGAAAAAATCAAAATTTGAAAAATATTTTTCTTTTACGTGTTAGAACTTAAAACAAAGATTCCAGAACACTTTTTATTTTGTCTATATCTTACAAAATGATTGAGTTATAGCACTTTGAATTTTTCTTATGGCTGACATTTTGAAACGTATCTGATTTTTGTCACGTGATAACACGCATATTTATGAACCGATTTCAATGAAACTTGGTATGTACATAGTACATACAAATGTCTCGACCGAGTTCGTTGGCCAGCATCATCCGCCATTTTGTTTCAAATGGTGGCCATTTTAAATTTTTAAAAAATTTTAAAATTTAAAATTAAATGCAAAAAGATCAAAATTTGAAAAATATTTTTCTTTTAAGTGTTAGAACTTAAAACAACGATACCAGAACACTTTTTATTTTGTCTATATCTGAAAAAATGATTGAGTTATAGCACTTTGAATTTTTATTATGGCTGACATTTTGAAACGATCTGATTTTTGCCACGTGATAACACGCGTATTTATGAATCGATTTGGATGTAACTTGATGTGTACATAGTATATGCTAAGGCCTGAATCGAGATTGATACTCAGTTCCATCCGCCATTTTATTTCAAAATGGCGGCCATTTAAAATTTTTTATAAATTTTAAAATTTAAAATTAGGTACAAGAAAGTGAGACATTGAAAAAGATTTTTCTTTTATGCATTTGACCTTGATACAAAGATTCCAGGGCATTTTTTGTTTCGTCTGTATCTTAAAAAAATGGCTGAGTTATCGCATATATATATTAATTGAGTGTGCGTGTGCACCTGAATTAAGATTTCGACCCAGCTCATAATCAGGTTCTACTAATTTGAACTTAGTATTTTTGAATAATATAACTTAATTTAAAATAAATAAATATATATATAAGTATATGAAAGCTACCTCTTCCTCCAGTCACTGCCGGAAGGACTATTTCTTTTCTTACACTCTTAAAACGAAAGAGCTGATTTGGCTTCTTATGAAAGAGCTGCAATTTTTTTCGATCATAAAAGAGTTGTTTTTCAAACGATTAAATCTTCTTGATCTAAATTGGTTATTTGAATAGCTCAACTTCATTTAACCCCCTGACTGCCCAGCCAAAGGGTAATACTGTAATGTTGTTTTCTCTGTAATTTCTTAAAAATATAAAAAAAAGATGTTTTTTCCAACCTGATGCAAAATACGTTATTAGTATCGGAGTATAATCTTTGATAGCATCAATCCTAACTTAATTTTCCAGAACTGGGTTTTATTTGTGGAATTATACTAATTTAAATACTGCTTATGTTGCAGTGAAACCTGCAGCTTAGTGTGTGAAAAAATCAGCCGGCGGCAGTCAGGAGGTTAAATTGGTTAAAACTCGAGTTTTTTCAATTCTTTTTTGAGAAGCTGCCTTTCAACATTGAGATGAGTGAATTTCAGCTCAACTTGAGCTATTTTGAGGCTGACTTTTTAAGAGAGTAGTATTTCTTAGTATTCATTTTTCATTTATTTGTATTCTTCAGTAAAAAACTCACTTTCTTAAGCCCCAGTTACGTCAAACTTTTTATAAAAGCGACAAAGTCCATATAACAGCGAAGTATTGTGAAGAATATTAAATGCAAGGTAGTAAGACACTTAGCCAAGCGCAGATAATAAATCGCCAAATATTGTTCTCTTCGCCCTCTCTCGAAATGCATTTTTCCGTACATTTAAAAAACACGGTTTTGAGTCATCTTATTTAAAATTCAAATAAATAAATCAGAGGAAGCAATAATAGCATAAGTCAAAACATTTTATTTCAGCATCAAGGAATTGCATCGTAATTACACATGTGGTGAAAATCTGCTTTTGGCCAAAAAACGTAGTCTTCACTAAATTTGAATCCGATTAAAAAAAGTACTGTGATTAATTAAAATGTTATAGGTAGTGCTGCCAAGTCTCCGGCATTTTGGATACCTGTATTTTAATACAGAAAATGTTTTATTAAATTGGAACATTTTGCGGATTTAAAAAATATCTTTTCCAATAAGAAAATTCTGCTGTGCAATAAGCGGGGGCTTGGCATCTCTGTATAGGAATATTTCGTAATCTACTTTTTAACCTTAAAAAAAGCAACGACCATTTTTCGGGTACAAAATTGCTAATTGTTCCATTTTGCACACAAGATACCGATTTTAATATTGATACATCTATGGTGATAAATTTCTAATAATTTTTCAGATCCCATTTATTTCATTAAAAATATAAATCTTTTAATTCATCTAGTTTAAAGTAAATGGTTTTTAACTAATTTCATAATACTTTTGAAATATCGCTTTTCATTGGCCATTTTTTTAAAGCATTTAGAAAATGGTTGTTGTTTTCATTCAAATATAGACTTTGCTCTGTCCGCATTTTATTTTATGATTATTATTATTTATAAATGGTGGAGAAATATTAATACTTAATCCATAACGTACATAATATATGACCCTGTTATTACATAAGTCACCTTTTTATCATCATAAAATTATGTTTTCACTGATTTTTATTAACTCAATAGGAAAAAAATTGTGCTTTGAGCAATAGATGTCCGCATTTCATTTATTTATTTTAACAAAATTCTTTGCATTTAGAAGAATTTTTATTTAAATAGGAAATCTAAATGTTGCTGTTAATAAAGAAGAAAGCTACAAAAAAATATTACAAAACGAGTAGACGCATACTACCAAATTTGGAAAAACGACGAATCCAAAAAAGACGTCGTATGAAATATCATCTTTTAAAGCAAAAAAAAAAAAAAAAAAAAAAAAAAAAAAAGAGGTATGATTATCGAGCCTACTGACTACAAAATGTGCATTACATAAAAAAAATACTGCAAATATTGCTTTTTTTTCTTTTGTGCAGTTTTGGCTTCGAAAGGTGCGCTATGTTGCAAAAAGATATAAGCGGCATTGAAAACACACTTGGTAAACTTTCAGGCTCAGTTTTACAAATAAATATGGCACATATATGCCCTATACACGCCGGGGTACCTAATTGGTGCCAAAATGGCGTCCAGTTGCCTAACATGGTTATCATAATGTTATAATAAACTGTTTGTTCTAAAAATATATATCATTTATTGATTGTTATTTCTTTTCTTTTTTAATAACAGAAAAAGTTTCGTTTATTCCCTTTTTGTCATTTTGAAATAAATAAATAACGGGTTGTTATAGCATTCTATCAGGGCTACACTAGATACCGGGCTTGCTCATTCCTTATCACGACGTCACAAAAGGTGGCTGGCTGCTATCTGGGATTGGTACAAACAGGGCTCAAAGTGACGTACCCATCGTTTTGTACCAATCGCTGGATATCATTCAGCCACCTTTTGTGACGTCATGAAAGGAATGAGCAAGCCCGGTATCTAGTGTTGCCTTGATGCTATATGTATCAGGTAATCAAAACGATGTTTTCGCCTAATTGGCATAAAAAATCTCGCCAAACACGGTGCTTATATCTCTAGTACATTATCTCAAGAATTTTATTTATGTATACTATAATTGTTTTTACATACCACTTACTTCGTCTTGTATATAAAAATAGGCAAGTGGCTCCTTTATGCAGTATAAATTGTATAAATCATTAAAAAATAACCCACATTGCCCTTTTTTGGATCGAATAAAAAAGGGGAATAGAAAATGTTTCGTTTATTCCTTTTTTTTTTCATTTTGAAATAAATAAATAACTGAATATTTGAAATAAATAATAAATAAATAATGCTATAATGTTATTATAGCATGCTATATGTATCTGGTAATCAAAACGATGCTTTCGCCTAGTTGGCATAAAAAATCTCGCCAAACCCGGTGCTTATATCTCTAGTATATTATCTCAAGTATTTTATTTATGTATACTATAATTGTTTTTACATATCACTTACTTCTTCTTGTATATAAAAATAGGTAAGTGGCTCCTTTATGCAGTATAAGTTGTATAAATCTTTAAAAAGAACCCCCGTTGCCCCTTTTTGGATCGAATTAAAAAAAAAAATCAATGTCTGATTATAGTATTGCTCCCAAGTATGCATAAATATTCCAAATTTCAAAGTTGTATGCCAACAGGAAATGGATGAAAAATGGGAAAAGATGTCACATATGCACCAGGGTACATAATTGGCGTCAAAATGGGCTTTATTTATTTATTTATTATTTGTTTATTTACTCATAAAATGTTTATTTACTTTCATTTCCTTTTTTTAAATTTATAAAATATTTGTTTTTATAGTTATTAATTATTATTGTTTTATTTACTGTAAGTTCTTTTTGAAAATAGAAAATAATTTAAAAATATGTATGTAAGCGTTATTTGAAAACGGAGTTTTCGCCAAATGGGCTTTGAAAAAAAATTGCGCCAAATTTGATGCGCGTGTGGCATGCGTGCCGAAAAATTAGTGACCAGAATTGACTTCCACATAGAAACAAAATATAAGTTAAAAGAAAACATGCAATATAAATAAATATAAAGGAAAAATAATGCCATAAAAGAAACTTTTTATTTAAAAACGTAATTGTTTCTAATTTTCACACGCAAAATATCTAAAAAATTTTTTGGCGATCAAAAAATGCTATTAAGAAATTATCACAAAATCTCAAAATCAAAGTTTTTATGACATTTTTTTTATATAAAAAATAACAGTTTTATTTTCCTGCATGATTAAATTTTAAAATGTTTTATCGCATTCAATATTTCTGAGAGCGTAAAGGATTACTATTTATTCCATGTACTGATTCGGTTATCTGCGAAAATATCCAGTCGGTGAAAATCACGCACACCAAATTTCTGTAATAAATTGTGCTTTTTAATCAGTTTTTTTAATATAACTTTTAAACTATTTGCAATTAATTTTTAAAAGTAGGTGCATTCACCAGATTACCTTCATAGATACCTTCTGGTACAAACAGATTCGAAATCCGACAAGTACTTTTTGAGATTTGCTTGACGAAAGAATTTTTTTGACTTTTAATATCGTTACGTATACTCTGAGTATAAGACTTCGCTACACTCAGACAACTATTTTGTAAAAAAATCAAGCATTTAATAGCGCATGAAACTTTATAACTAAGTAATTAAGCGATCACATTTCAGAGCAAAACAGAGGAAATAATCAAACTTTTCAAAGGTAAAAGTTGATTTCAGTTCAAAGCTTTCTTACTGTTATTTAAATCATTTAACTGAAAAAAAACCCTGTCGGCTTGGCCTATAGGCGGAGGTATATATCGAAGAGTGCTCATTTCGGCAACAAATACTAAATTTTGGGGAAGTAAAGAAAAAATAAATAAAATTTGATTACATGTAAACCCTATTTAACAAATTTATTTCGCCGCTTTTGAAAATTTTTTACTTTCATTTTGTAAGAACTGGTATTATCAGAATCATCTTAAGTGAAATTCATCTTAAATGCCCTTTTAACAACATATTTTGAAATATATTCTAACTTTATTAAAATAGCGACTAATGCATTATATAGTACATTATATAGTTTTTAAATAACAAAAAGCTGTCAATTGAATGTGTTTAAGAGCAAAATTGAATTTAAAAATGAGTTATAAAATAACCAATTTGTTATTTGAATACAACCTCAATTCTTTAATCATTATCGCTTCGGGAAATTTTGTGCGAAGTGCTTACTTTGACAGAATTTTTTGAAATATATTCAGCCTTTATCAAAGAACTGACCAATACGGCATATTATACAGCTGTTAAATAAGAGAACCTGCCAATAGGATACGTTTGAGAGCAAAACAGAATTTAAAAATGTGTCAGAAAAAAAGTAATTTGTCATTTAAATACCTCAATTTTTCAATTATGATAGCTTAGGGAAATTCTGTTCAAGATACCCGTTTCGGCAGCCATTTTTAAAATTTATTCTGCTTTTTTTTAAAAGACTGACCAATGCGTCTCATTATATTATTCATAAATAAGATATCCTGTAAATTGGATGCGTTTGATAGCAAAAAGAGATTTAAATATGAGTGAGAAAAATGCAATTTGTTATTTTAAAAATTCCTCAAATATTCAAACACGATTACTTTTGGGAAATTCTGCCTAAAATACCCTTTTTGGCAGCCTTTTTTGTAATATATTCTGCCTTTATGTAAAAATTGACGTTACATTATATAGTTCCTAAATAAAAGGATCTGTCATTTGGATGCGTTTAAAAACAAAAATGAATTTAAAAAGTAGTCAGAAAAAAACGCAATTTCTTATTTGGATACTTCCTTAAATTTTCAGTCACGATGACTTCGGGAATTTCTGTTCAAAATACCCTTTATGGTAGCCTTTTTTGAATTATAAGCAGTTTGAATTTGAGGTTTTTAAAATTTATTTTGCTATAAGAATTTGTCCTATGAAAAACTTGTCATAATAAACGTTGTAGATATTATTAAGAAGATGTAAACTAAATTTAATTAGATTTGATAGCTTAAGAATTGATTAAATTGTGGATCTTTTTCTTTTTCCACCCCCCTTTTTCTTTTCATAATAAATTTCTTTCATTGCTGAAAGTTGGCCCTATTAAAAACTTGTAAATACAAAAGTTTTAGATATTGTTGAGTGCATTTATACAAAATTTAGTTGCATGTGATATCTTGAGAATTGACGAAGTTATGAACTTTTTTCTTCTAAAAACTCTTTTTTTTTTGCCTCTTGAGCCTACTTCTAAGTTTATCAAAAATCTGTTTTACATAAACTTTGGTCCCATTTTAAAGAAGTAATATAAACTTTAATCCGATTCGATATCGATTTAATTTAAGAAGTTATGGTCTTTTTTCACCCCCCCCCCCCTATTTTCTCTTCCTGGTACAGATTTTGCCCATTAACGAACTTAGCCGAGATTTTATACCCCTTGATTTTATGTATCAGTTTGGAAGAGATTGGAGCATAACTATAAAAGTTATCGTGTCCAGATGAAAAAGGATATACACTATATTGCCATTGATTATGGGACACTTGCGATTTTAGACATTTTACTAAATATCTAGAAAAATACATGAGGAATCATCTCGAAACTCTTAGTGTATAAATATAATAGTATAAGTCATACATCTCCGTGAAAATTTTTTCCCGAAACTCCAAAGGGGGCCGTCAACAAATTAAAAAAGAATGAATATCTTTTGATTAACCCTGTCAAAACTAATGTAGCAAAAGAGCTCAAACTCTAGATTGTAATTGAATGCCTTATTGTAATAAGCCTTGTTCATTTTTATGCAAATAGCATGCATACTCGCAGATTAATTAAAGTTTTTATAAAAATGATCCCAAATTTTTCCAAGTTTTTTCCTTATAATTTTCAGAGTTCTTAATATAAAATATTATTTTTTTCAGAAAATATGACAAACAACATTGCACACAGTACCCTGTAATCAGAATTAAAAAATAATGAAAATTGTATAAAAAATGAGTTGGTTTACTAAATAATTTTTTACTGCGCATGCGTCAACGATATCAAAATTTCATTTGCATATTATGTTAGCTAAATGTATAGAGCAACTTTTGTGAAAGTCACAAAATCATAACTTGAAAATTCTGACAATAATCGTCAATTGAATAAGTCGAAAATCCGTTATTCTCAAAATGAAGCAAAAACAAGAGGGGTTGTATCCATATATTCATTGATTAGTGTCAATATAGAATACACAATATGGGATGTACTACTGCATTTGGATAAAATCCCTCATTTTTTTGCTTCATTTTGGAAACAACGGATTTTGTCCTTTTTCTATAGACGATTACTTTCAGAATTTTCAAGCTATGATTTTGAGACTTTTACAAAAGTTGCTCTATACATTTAGCTAACATAATATGCAAATGAAATTTTGATATCTTTGACGCATGCGCAGTAAAAAATTATATAGTAAACCTATTCATTTTTCATACAATTTTTATTATTTTTTAATTCTGATTACAGGGTACTGTGTGCAATGTTGTTTGTCATATTTTCTGAAAAAAATATTATTTTATATTAAGAACTCTGAAAATTATAATGGAAAAACTTGGAAAAATTTGGGACCATTTTTATAAAAACCTTAATTACTCTGCGAGTGTGCATGCTATTTGCATAAAAATGAACACAGTGTATTACAATAAGGCATTCAATCATAATCTTGAGTTTGAGCGCTTTTGCTACATTAGTTTTGACAGGGTTATTCAAAAGATATTCATTCTTTTTTAATTTGTTGACGGTCCCCTATGGCGTTTCGGTAAAAAATCTTCACGGAGATGTATAACGTATACTATTATATTTATACACTAAGAGTTTCGAGATGATTCCTCAAGTATTTTTCTAGATATTTAGTAAAATGTCTAAAATCGCAAGTGTCCCATAATCAATGGCAATATAGTGTATATATATACACTATATTGCCATTGATTATTGGACACTTGCGCTTAGACATTTTACTAAATATCTAGAAAAATACATGAGGAATCATCTCAAAACTCTTTTTGTATAAATATAATAGTATACGTCATACATCTCCGTGAAGATTTTTTACCGAAACTCCATAGGGGACCGTCAACAAATTAAAAAAGAATGAAAATCTTTTGAATAATCCTGTCAAAACTAATGTAGCAAAAGCGCTCAAACTCTAGATTATGATTGAATGCCTTATTGTAATACACTGTGTTCATTTTTATGCAAATAGCATGCATACGCGCAGAGTAATTAAGGTTTTTATAAAAATGGTCCCAAATTTTTCCTTATAATTTTCAGAGTTCTTAATATAAAATAATATTTTTTTCAGAAAATATGACAAACAACATTGCACACAGTACCCTGTAATCAGAATTAAAAAATAATGAAAATTGTGTACAAAATGAGTTGGTTTACTAAATAAGTTTTTACTGCGCATGCGTCAACGATATCAAAATTTCATTTGCATATTATGTTAGCTAAATGTATAGAGCAACTTTTGTGAAAGTCACAAAATCATAACTTGAAAATTCTGAAAATAATCGTCAATTGAATAAGTTGAAAATCCGTTATTCTCAAAATGACGCAAAAACAAGAGGGGTTGTATCCATATATTCATTGATTAGTGTCAATATAGAATACACAATACGGGATGTTACGACTACTTTTGGATAAAATCCCTCATTTTTTTGCTTCATTTTGGAAACAACGGATTTTGTCCTTTTTATATAGACGATTACTTTCAGAATTTTCAAGCTATAATTTTGAGACTTTTACAAAAGTTGCTCTATACATTTAGCTAACATAATATGCAAATGAAATTTTGATATCTTTGACGCATGTGCAGTAAAAAATTATTTAGTAAACCTACTCATTTTTCATACAATTTTTAATATTTTTTACTTCTGATTGCAGTGTTTTGTGTGCAATGTTGTTTGTCATATTTTCTGAAAAAAATATTATTTTATATTAAGAACTCTGAAAATTATAAGGGAAAAACTTAGAAAAATTTGGGGCCATTTTTATAAAAACCTTAACTACTCTGCGCGTATGCATGCTATTTGCATAAAAATGAACACAGTGTATTACAATAAGGCATTCAATCATAATCTAAAGTTTGAGCGCTTTTGCTACATTAGTTTTGACAGGGTTATTCAAAAGATATTCATTCTTTTTTAATTTGTTGACGGTCCCCTATGGAGTTTCGGTAAAAAATCTTCACGGAGATGTATGACGTATACTATTATATTTATACACTAAGAGTTTCGAGATGATTCCTCATGTATTTTTCTAGATATTTAGTAAAATGTCTAAAATCGCAAGTGTCCAATAATCAATGGCAATATAGTGTATATATATATATATATATACTTTTTTTTGGTAGTTTTGGGGTCTAGAGATCATGATTGGCGTAGATCTGAAAAATGTTTCAGAAATTCAAACATAGGAGCGAGTGCAACAGGTAGTATTTCAAACGAAATCTACCTAAAATGAAGTTCTTATAATGTGAAAGAACTAATATTAAATATAAACCAGTGGCCGTAACAGTTGTTGTAAAGCATTTAAATCGGAAATGGAGGAGCTCTGTATACATTACTCCTAACATTTCAGAAAAAATACACAGTTAACAGGTTAGTATCAACTTATTCAAATTGCAATAACAATTTTAAAGATGTAAAAAGGAAAAAAGATGTTTTTTGACCACATCAAAGATCTGTCTTATATATTTGTTACCATCCCAAAAAAGCGAAGATCCGGTTTATTGGAATGCAGATTTCAACAAAAATATTATTATGCAATATTTCAGAAAAATAAAATAGTCACCCATTTTGCCAACATGCTTGACCCAATCAAGTTGAAGAGCGGTAGAAGCAGCTAAAGCTCAAGCGGCAAAGCTCTCTTAGTTGTTTTGGGGTATCTTTTTATTATATACTTTACATAATAAACATTTAATGGTTAAATTTTAAAAATAATGAATAATGATTCTGAAAAGTTACAGTAGAAATTAGTGACAGAAAGGAATATGTAAATAAATAAATAAATAAATAAATAAATAAATAAACTAAGATGTGGAAAATTGTTATAGTAGCAATAAATAATTTAGTGAATTACAAATTGGAAAAATAATAGGAACTTTTATTTCATTTAAATATTACCGTTAGTAGATAAGTATAAAAACAAATGTAAAATACTAAAAAAATTAAAATAGCAGCCAAGATAATTGTTAAGCGTCTATGCTTCACCAAAATAGCATTACATTGGTTGAGATGCTTTCGAAAACTATAACACAAATTGCAATGAGATGGAGCAAAATTATAAAGCAACTGCAGTTTACAGATAGAGTGTTGCAAAAAATTGGCGTTTAAAAAAGATTTTTTCTTCTATGTCTCAATGTCAATCGAAATATCTTTGCTTCTCAGCGCATTTTCTCAAATATTTTTTAATAATAAAGAAGCTATGTAGCTTAAAAGTATTCTAGCTTTATAAAAAAAATTCAATCCCTTAACAAATATTTCAATACAAAATAAAGTGAGTTAAACCTCCCATAAGTAGGGAGCTTTGATCCATTTTTTTTGGTGATTAAAATCAATAAAATTTTATGTATTCAAGTTGTGTTACAATTTTATTTTTAAAAATGATTGCATTGGAAGTAAAATGGATTAAAATTCATGCTAGGTTTAATATTTAAAATTAAAAAATCCTTTTTAAAAAATTGGGTCAAAAAACTCCCCAGTCTCAACTACATCACTGATGAATTCCATGCACATTATATTTCACGAGTGGAATCTCGTCGAATTCGACGAATGAAATGTTGAAAAGACCCGATCGATATGGTTTAAAATAAAGCAAAAGTAATTAAATTAATGAATCAACATATAATAAATATATTTCCAAACTTAATGCCAAGTTTGCCAGTTACAATTTTGAATGCAAATATTTGCACATCTTCAGTTAAAATTGCAATCTGAGTGCCGGCGAAATCCAGAAATTTTTTTTTTTTATATGCACTCACAGAAAAATAGTTTTATTAAAAAAAACTAATTTCATTTTTACCATGACATTATTTTCACTAACTGAAGTCATCTGAAAGTAAAATCTCAATAACAGTGTCCATAACGAAAAGAAATATTGAAATGTAATACCATTATGAGTAAAAATGCGATGTTTTAAATAGTGATTTTCATTTATTTTCTCTTCAATTTTTTTAAGTTACTGTTATTAGTAATATGAAAAAGGCATCCGTAATAATAATGTAATTCCCATTTATCTGGTTGCTGAATGACATCATTTTCCTCATTTGAAATTTATCTTATTTTGCTTTAGACATTAATTTTTATCATAAATTATTTTCTGTTATTTTATTTACATTATTAATATTATTTCTCAGTAAATATATTTTTTTACCTCAATAAGTGCACAATTATACGCAATCATTTTATTGTGGTTAAATTTTACGAAAACATGTAACTTTTTTCTTTTAAATGCGAGGACATGTTCACGGATGAAAAAAAGCTTCTGACTGGTGGAAAGTGATAATGGAAAATAAATTTTTATTATCGAGAGAAAAGCTAAACTGAGTTGCCACCATTTTGAAGAAATATCGTAAAAAGCATTTAAATTTAAATTTTTTATTGTAAATTATATCTGAGGTATTTATAAAAGTTCTTAAAAAGTTCTTCAAAATTTAATGTGTGAATCATTTTGCATCATTTTAATTTTTATGAGTTTTTTCCGTATTTATATTTTCGATGTTTTAGGCATTTTTTTAGTTTCACAAATATGTATATTAAATATGCATAACATAGAAAAAAAAATTGAGCAATAAAATTTATGTATATCATAATATGTCTGAGGTATTGACGTCTTCAAAAGTATAGATATTTAAATTGGAAATTGAATTCTAAATCTTGATATATTTTATAATTTCAAAAGGCACTAACAGATAAATTTTGAAAATTGAATGAAATATTTCAATATTTCATAAATTTTCACGCTCAGAAATACTTTTATGTAATAGAATTTTTGAAGAGAGATTTGTATGGGACTTTCTTAAGCAATCTTTTTATTCAAAGAGGTATTCAGAAAGTATTTCCCTTTTTCATTACATAATGTTACATTTGTAGGACACCTACTAAGGGCAGATATAAAAGCATTTTAAAAAGGCAATTATTATATCCTATAAGATATTTTTATAGCAAAATATTTGAATGATTTTTATTATGTTTGATGGTCATGCAATATTTTATCATTTATAATGGATTATAAAAATCAGATAAAGTTTTAGTACACTTGCGGTAAGAAATATTGAATGTGTATCTTTTAAAAATACATAACTTCCTAAAATAACCCCTTTATCTTGCTTTGAAAAAAAAATGCAATGAAAAATATTTATTCTAATAAAAATTTATGCATACTACAGGATTGATTTTAAACTTTACCTTCAATTTATGCATTCATTTAAACTTTGTTTTATGAAACAAGAAAATTATAATTTGTGAATATCATGCAATGATCGAAGTCTTTGGTCAGATATATAATAACATATAAATTTAAGCAATCTATATAATATGCAGTAAATGTTTTAAGTATGGAAATATTTATGTGATAAGGCAATTTAAATCCAAAATGTATTTTTTTTTGTATAAACTCGTTAGATTTTTATAATATAAAGTATCAATATGCATAATGCTGAATTGAGATATAAATAAAAAGAATATTGCCCAGTTATCCTAATGGCATTGATCTCACAGGCTGTGCATAATAAATGTTCATTACGGTTTTATATTTTCAAGACTTACGTCTGTTTAAAAAAAATAAGGGGGTAAACAGCTCCCTCCATTTCCCGTTTTATATTTAACAATTGAACCTCTTATATTAATTAGGGATATGATTTATCATATAAAAAAATCTATATCCAAAATTCAGAGCAAATCGAAAAACTCTAAATAAAAAGCAATTTATATAATTTAAGAGGAAAAATCCCCTATTTTGTACTTAACCATTAAACTTCTAAAACTATTCAGAGATTCACATTATCAGAAAGATCCTTCATCTAAAATTAAAAGCAAATCGAATAATTCTGCAGTAAAACCCATTTATAAAATTTAAGAAGGGGTGTGTGGTAATCGCAAGTACCCCTTTATACTTAACAAAAGATCCTCACAGCCAATTAGGGAAGCATCTTATCAAACCTCTTTGCAAAAATTGAAGCAAATCATTTAATTCTGCAAGAAAAAACATTTACCTAAATTAAGATTGGTAAATACTGCGTGAAAAACCCTTTAACCTAAATTAAAGGGGGTAACTCTTATTCACATCTCTTAGATTCATTCAGAGAACTCGCAAAACAAATCATGGAGCTGCCCTCATCAAAAATATCTTATGTCTAAAATTTCAATAAAATATGATAAATCTGCGTAAAAAACCCATTTATCGATTTATTCATTTATTATTAACCATTGTGAAGGTTTAGCCCCCGTCCCTCTCTTTATACTTATCCAATGAACTCCCAAAACTAATCATGGCAGCGTCCTTATCAGAATGGTCCTATGTCTAAAATTTGAATGAAATCTGATAAATTCTGCATGGAAAATCTATTTATATAAATCAAGGGGAGGTATATTAGCCCCACGTTTCCCTTCTTCATCCAGTACTAGCCACGGAAGCGTCTCATAAAAATGATGCTGTATTTCTTAATTTTGAATGAAAAATGATAAATCTGCTTGAAAAACTCATTTATATCAATTAAGCGGAGGGCATGAGCCTCTCGTTACCCTTTTTTATAATTCAATGAACACCTGATACTAACCACGGAGGTGCTTCATCAGAATGGCACTATATCTAAATTTTGAGCAAAAACTGATAATTCTGCATGAAAAACACATGTATATAAATTGAGGGGAAGGGCATTTGCCCCCTTTCTCCCTCTTATACATATTGAATGAACTCCAAAAACTAATAAGGGAAGCACTTTATGAGAATATACATATATCTAAAATTTCAAGAGAATCGGATATTTTGATCATGAGTTATCGCGTTACGCACGTACGCACATACGCAGAGAACAGACGGACACATAAGCCCTCAGGCTTTGATAGCCTTTGAGCTAAAAAACTACTTTAACACAATCCAGCATAACCAAAACAAGTAACACTCTTCAAGCGAATTCATCATCGAATATAAAAACAATTGATTTGGAAGTTCAATTTCAAATCTTGATATATTTAGGAAATCAGTTGGAAGTACCGTGTAAGCTGTGAATATATTGCGAAAGATTTTAGAAAAAAAAAGTATAAAAATAATGCGATATATTTTGAAAGAAAATATTTCTATTTAACAATGACTTGTGATATTTTCACAGACACATTTTTTATTTTAATACAAAATAAGAAAGTAGTTAAATGTGTTTTATTTAGTGTTGTTCATTCTAATGAGAAATTTAATTTCAAATATTGATATATTTCAGGATATCAATTGAAAGTATTGTATAAACTAAGAAAATATCATGAAAGATTTTAAGAACTTTAATTCAGAAAAGTGCAATTTAGTGCTTAATGATTTATTAGTAGTTATTTATTATAATTATATTTATTATAACTATCCTATATATACTTATTAATCTATAAGTAGTTATTTATTAGTGCGTAATGATCTATAGAAACACACGTGACTATATATATGCTGTACAACGATTTGTGTAAAAATAGCTTTTCTATAGATAAAACATAATTTTAACAAGAAAAAATGAAGAAATTTTTACCTGGTTTTGTTGAAAACATGTAGGGTTTTAAACAAAATTCAAAACCATTTTCCCGCATTTTTACAAGTTATATCAGAAATATAATGCGCATTTTTTGAAATATAAGTACTTAACCTTTAAAGGGGGGCTCGGACAGCATCTGTCCGGGCTTTCATATATTCATCATTCATCGGTCAGATGCTGTCCGAGCCCCCACGTAAAGGTTATAAAAATACTTAAAATATGCATACGCGACTTAAACCAAATATTTGTTATTGTTCCATAATTTAATAGTTTCTTCTATTGAAAGATTCTTATAAAATGACCAAACAAAAATCATGAAAACTGAGAAATATGTAGGCTAAAAGGATAAGCTGAAATTCAGTTGCTTTCTAAAAGCAACTATCTTTCAAGATTTAAAATACATTATTCAGTATTTTTTGACTTAATTTCCATATTATTGCTTTAGATCTTCTAAAATGATCAAAACCAATCAATTCGAACAAAAAATATGTATGAAAATCTTGTCTCTATCAAATTCTGAAAGTATCTGTTTCAAAGATAGTTGCTCGTGTTCACTAAATACTAAGTACTTTGGTGGAACTCGGTCAATATCAGGTCGGAAATTGCACGTTAAGTGTAGCAAATTCGTGCATTCGTCTGTAACGAAGTTTTATTAATAGTCCGGGAGTCGACCATCGATTTACCTATGTATCGACTAATAGGACAAGACTTACATCAAAATGTAGGTCTCAATGTGCACATTAAGAATATCACTGGCTGCCAGGTCCTATCCTGCCGCAACGCAAGGCAGCCGCACTTTTATGACGTCAATTTTGAGTGTTTACCTATGTATCGAGTACAAGGACCAGACATACATCAAAACGTAGGTCTCAATGTGCACATTAAGAATATAACTGGCTGCCACATACATCAAAATGTAGGTTTCAAAGTGCACATTAAGAATATCACTGGCTGCCAGGTCCTATCCTGCCGGAACCCGGTGGCAGCCGCACTTTTATGACGTCAAGTTTGAGTGTTTACCTATGTATCGAGTACAAGGACCGGACATACATCAAAACGTAGGTCTCAATGTGCACATTAAGAATATAACTGGCTGCCACATACATCAAAATGTAGGTTTCAAAGTGCACATTAAGAATATCACTGGCTGCCAGGTCCTATCCTGCCGGAACCCGGTGGCAGCCGCACTTTTATGACGTCAAGTTTGAGTGTTTACCTATGTATCGAGTACAAGGACCGGACATACATCAAAACGTAGGTCTCAATGTGCACATTAAGAATATAACTGGCTGCCACATACATCAAAATGTAGGTTTCAATGTGCACATTAAGAATATCACTGGCTGCGAGGTCCTATCCTGCCGGAACCCGGTGGCAGCCGCACTTTTATGACGTCAAGTTTGAGTGTCTGCCTATGTATCGAGTACAAAGACCAAACATACATCAAAATGTAGGTTTCAATGTGCACATTAAGAATATCACTGGCTGCCAGGTCCTATCCTGCCAGAACCCGGTGGCAGCCACACTTTTATGACGTCAATTTTGAGTGTTTACCTATGTATCAAGTACAAGGCCAAGACATACATCAAAATGTAGGTCTCAATGTGCACATTAAGAATATCACTGGCAGCCAGGTCCTATCCTGCCGGAACCCGGTGGCAGCCGCGCATTTATGACGCCAATTTTGTGTGCTTACCTATGTATCGAGTACAAGGCCAAGACATGCATCAAAATGTAGGTCTCAATGTGCACATTAAGAATATCACAGGCTGCCACATACATCAAAATGTAGGTCTCAATGTGCACATTGAGAATATCACTGTCTGCCAGGTCCCAACCTGCCGGAACCCGGTGGCAGCCGCACATTTATGACGTCAATTTTGTGTGCTTACCTATATATCGAGTACAAGGACCAGACATACATCAAAATGTAGGTCTCAATGTGCACATTAAGAATATCACTGGCTGCCAGGTCCTATCCTGCCGCAACCCGGTGGCAGCGGCACATTTATAACGTCAACTTTGAGTGTTTGCCTATGTATAGAGTACAAGGACCGGACATGCATAAAAATGTAGGTCTAAATGTGCACATTAAGAATATCACTGTCTGCCAGGTCCTATCCTGCCGGAACCCGGTGGCAGCCGCACTTTTATGACGTCAATTTTGTGTGCTTACCTATGTGTCGAGTACAAGGACCAGACATACATCAAAATGTAGGTCTCAATGTGCATATTAAGAATATCACTGGCTGCCAGGTCCTATCCTGCCGGAACCCGGTGGCAGCGGCACATTTATAACGTAAATTTTCAGTGTTTACCTATGTATCGAGTACAAGGACCAGACATGCATTAAAACGTAGGTCTCAATGTGCACATGAAGAATATAACTGGCTGCCACATACATCAAAATGTAGGTTTCAATGTGAACATTAAGAATATCACTTGCTGACAGGTCCTATCCTGCCTTATTGTTTAGTTGCTAAATATTTTTTAATTTTTATTGGCAGCAACAGCTAAGAAGCATACTCTATTACCAAATAATAGTTGAATACAATTTGGCACTCTATTTATATGATTAAAGATAGCTATTTTGTGTATAATATTACTGGCTGTTTGAAAAAAATATGTATGCATTTTGAGTAAAAAATAAAATTAAAGCCAGTGATATTCTTAATGTGCACATTGAGACCTATATTTTGATGTATGTCCGGTCCTTGTACCGATATATAGGCAAACACTCAAAATTGACGTCATAAATGTGCGGCTGCCACCGGGTTCCGGCAGGATAGGACCTGGCAGACAGTGATATTCTTAACGCGCACATTGAGACCTACATTTTGATGTATGTGGCAGCCAGTGATATTCTTAATTTGCACATTGAGACCTACATTTTGATGCATGTCCGGTCCTTGTACTCGATATATAGGCAAACACTCAAAATTGACGTCATAAATGTGTGGCTGCCACCGGGTTCCGGCAGGATAGGACCTGGCAGCCAGTTATATTCTTAATGTGCACATCGAGACCTACATTTTGATGTATGCCGGGTCCTTGTACTCGATATATAGGCAAACACTCAAAATTGACGTCATAAATGTGCGGCTGCCACCGGGTTTTGGCAGAATTGGACCTGGCAGCCAGTTATATTCTTAATGTGCACATTGAGACCTACATTTTGATGTATGTCGGGTCCTTGTACTCGATACATAGGTAAACACTCAAAATTCACGTTATAAATGTGCCGCTGCCACCGGGTTCCGGCAGGTTAGGACCTGGCAGCCAGTGATATTCTTAATATGCACATTGAGACCTACATTTTGATGTATGTCTGGTCCTTGTACTCGATACATAGGCAAACACTCAAAGTTGACGTCATAAATGCGCGGCTGCCACCGGGTTCCGGCAGAATAGGACCTGGCTGCCAGTTATATTCTTAATATGCACATTGAGACCTACATTTTGATGTATGTCTGGTCCTTGTACTGGATACATAGGTTAGCACACAAAATTGACGTCATAAAAGTGCGGCTGCCACCGGGTTCCGGCAGAATAGGACCTGGCAGACAGTGATATTCTTAATGTGCACATTTAGACCTACATTTTTATGCATGTCTGGTCCTTGTACTCTATACATAGGCAAACACTCAAAGTTGACGTCATAAATGCGCGGCAGCCACCGGGTTCCGGCAGGATAGGACCTGGCAGACAGTGATATTCTTAATGTGCACATTGAGACCTACATTTTGATGTATGTGGCAGCCAGTGATATTCTTGATGTGCACATTGAGACCTACGTTTTGATGTATGTCCGGTCCTTGTACTCGATACATAGGTAAACACTCAAACTTGACGTCATAAAAGTACGGCTGCCACCGGGTTCCGGCAGGATAGGACCTTGCAGCCAGTGATATTCTTAATGTGCACATTGAAACCTACATTTTGATGCATGTGGCAGCCAGTTATATTCTTAATGTGCACATGAGACCTTGATGTATGTCTGGTCCTTGTACTCGATACATAGGTAAACACTCAAAATTGACGTCATAAAAGTGCGGCTGCCTTGCGTTCCGGCAGGATAGGACCTGGCAGCCAGTGATATTCTTAATGTGCACATTGAGACCTACATTTTGATGTAAGTCTTGTCCTATTAGTCGATACATAGGTAAATCGACGGTCGGCTCCCGGACTATAATATTTAGACACTGATGTAATTGTATAAGCAGCACTTCAGATACAATATATTAGCCGATATCTTATGTGCATTCCTGTAAATGTTATCTTATTCCGATTATACAGAAAGCAACGTGTAATAAACACCACTAAAGTATATCAATTACGTAAAATGTGAAATAGATTATTATAATTAAAACGCATCTGAAACAATATTTCTCCCTATACCATTGGGTAATGGAAACTGTTGTGTGGCCCAGTTAATTAAGAAATAATCATTCTACACACATTGTAAAAAATGCATATATTTTAGTACACCATTGATGCATATCAGTTTTACTGTGCTCAAAAGAGTGTAACATCATTAAAATGCATTTGAAACTATTTTTCCCCAGTAGCCGTTTTATAGTTTTGAATGTCCTTGCAATTAAAGTATACATTCGATTTTCATACAATTTGTAACGACTCCACAAAATTAAGCAATACTTATAAAGTTTAATCCTCAAACGATTCGATTGTGTAGTTTTTGCTCTATTATATGCGGACAGATGGGCAGACGGACGGACAGAACAACTATAGGTGCTTCATAATTATATAATTACAAACGAACCTAAATATGACAATTTTTAGTATATCGCTATCATCCAGTCTACTTTTCAAGCATCGGAATTCTTTCGGCGATAAAAGAAATCGTAATTCTATTTCACTTTATCGTCGATAATTTTTTGAATTTGCAAGATATTCGATTTTTCTTTCTTAATTTAGTTGTTCTAGTTTCTTAAATTAGTTGTTGTTGTTCCTTCAGCTCGAAATCATGATAAAAAAAGCGGTCGAATGCTTGAACATGTACATTAAAAAAATATTTCAATCAGCTGCACAAATTTCATTAGATTTTTAATGTTAGGTGTCCTGGTGTAAAAATGCCACGTTAAATTTATATCAATTTTTAAGGCTTAGTGTTAGACCTTTTTTAACAATTATAAGATTTGACGCAGCAACTTATTGACTATGTATACAATAAAGAATGTTTTATCAAATACATATTCATAAAATTCAATGACGTGATTTCTTAATTGTATGTTATTATGCAATATTGAACACCAATTTGGATAATAACGCCATGTAAACAAAACTATAAAATAGGAGCGAATAAAGGCATATCAATTATCCAATTTTAAAATTACAAACACTGCAGCCCTAGAAATTCAGAGCTTATCATTAATTACCACCAGAAAGTTGTAATAAACATTTGATATTTTATTATTTTGACATGAAAAATTAGCGGCGCTAAGAACTTACAAATTTATCTATAAACACTTTGGTTTATAAGAATGTGAAAACTGTTCTCTCATGCTTTAAATTAAAAAAATGCACTTTCCTCGGATGTAGCTCTAGGATTAGAAAGGATAAATTAGATTAATAATGCCAGTGGAGGGCGTTATTACCCAGGTATATTTATGGCGCAGTATATAAATGTACAAACTGCCTCACGAATGCCTCCAAAATCTTCCAAGGGTTCTTGAAATGCACAAAAAATGATGTAGTAAACAAAACATTTCATAATAAAAATGTCGTCGGATTTCAGAAGTTACCTCGCAAATTTTTGATAGAGCGTATGCCCCTACGTGCTTCTTCCAGAGATAAGGTCTACAAACGAAAAAAATAACTTTTAGATATATTTTTGTGATTCAGTTGACTTATAGGTCTTCCACGCAGAATTTGTTGGCGCCATCTGCGGGTTCCTTTGTAATTATGCGCAATGTTAGATTTAATAATTTGGCATGCCACTATTACTCATCCTGGCGTAACCAACCCAAGGCATCTACATCTAGATGCAATATATTGTTCCTAGTCTTTTTTTTTTTTGCTAAATTTTCTGAAATTTGTGTTATATTTCGTTGATACACTGCATTCTATAAACAAACATTGTAAATAACACTCAAAGAAACAACAACAAAAACAAATTCTGGAATTTTCTGTTATTTTTTTTTTGTTTTTGTTTTTGTTTTCAGGAATATGGGTGCTGTACTTACAGAAATTAACACAAATGACTTTAATGTCCACATAATCACGTAGTGTATCAGCAGATCGTTTTGTGTATTTTATCTTACAGGGTTACTTCAGATTTTTCAAATTCTCCAATGCCTTCTTGCTCCCCTACATCCCCAGTTATTCTCATTATCATTCTTATTCTTTAGTGTGAATTCGAAAGTTTTTAAATGAGCCATTTCTTCATTTTACTTATTTTACTCTAATATATTTTGGGCGGTATTTTTCATATTTTTTACTCCTAATATTATTACGTTCCTTTTAACAGAATACTCTTTGCAGATTACTATCATTGAACCTTCACGCGTGCTGCTAATATTAATCATTGGCCGAAACGTAAGCGACGTCTTAAATTGTGTTAATACGAGGTTGACATAAACAGCTGCAATTTGTGAAGAATCAGATTTTGTTAATTTTTTTTTCCACCTGCTAACATCTATGCTGATTGGTAGTTTGTATATGTCCGTCCACAGCTTTTCATTCGAGTTTCTTCTAACAATAACGATGATTTGGGAACTGATTTAAATAGAATGTTATTAATAAAATTATATAAGATAAAGTTGGCTTATAAAAACCCAAGTATGTGCCGTTAAGAAGATAATTTAAATTATACATCGACTACAATTCGACACCGAATGTTCGATTGAATGTCAAGTAGCACAAGTCTATCTCTTTCTCTCGCTTTCTCTCTCTCACTCTCTCTCTCTCTTTATATATATATATGTATTACATTCTGTTTATTCTTTTTTTTGTCAAAACGTCAGTTTGTTTAAATATGAACTAGTAGTTCTACAAGTTTATTTGTTTTTTATGAGAGAGGAAGCCTTTTTATATTATTATTTTTTCCTTCGCGACAGTTTATTTTATTGTTATAAATATAATTACTCACATTGTATCTTCACGCGTGGCGTTACTGTTTCTCTTTGGCCAGAATGCGTGCGAAATGATGAAATATGTTAATGAGAGGTTGCGAGAAACATCTCCATTCGGTGAAAAGACAGAGTTTCTTCGATTTTTGCACCTGCTGACATCTATGCCGACTTGCAGTTTGTTGATGTCCGTCCATAGGTTTTCATTCATATTCCTCCTAATACCAACGATGATTCGTAACATCAAGATTGGAGATTTATAATTGATTGTAGGAACAGTTTTAAATGGTGTGATAATAAGTAATTGTATAAAAAATAAAGATGACTATTTGTTTTTCTCATAGAGAAACGCCATATTAAATTCATTCCAGTGCCTGGATATAATTGCTTCAGGATCTGCGCTAACGTCGGCAATGTGTCGGCCGTGCGTCGAATTAAATGAGTTCACACATAACTGAAAGGAGTTCTGCATTAGTTAGACTGCTTACATGCCAGATTTTCTACAATACTACACACACATGTGCACATTATATATATAAAGGGTTATTATAATTAAAGTCGAAGACAGTCGAAGTAAAGTTGAAGTTCAAAACGCTCTAAAAAGCGAACCATTCGTTAGAATGGCGTTAAAATTTAACAGCGTATTATTGAAGAAGGAGGGAAGAACATGAACCAAAAAAAAGTTCCAAATTTGAGTGACAGATGGCGCTGTAAGCGTCAGTATATGTAAATTAAAATACCTGGCATGCGCACGACAATTTCAGGTGTTATAAAAGCTTTGGGTAAACGGCGTTTCCTCATTTCGCTCCTCAGAAGTTGGCCATGAGTGTCTCAATGAAGGATCGTGCTCTGCTTGTAAAGCTTTATTACAAGAACGGTGATTCTGCACCAGTGGTTCTGCAGAAGTTCAGGACTCTCAAGGGTATGAAAAAAGGCGCTGGACCGATGACTGTCAGAGGTCTGGTGAAAATGATGCAAAAATTCGAAAATACAGGTTCGTTTGATATGCAGTCTGATAGAGGAAGGAAAATATGTGATTCGGCGGTAGTTGAAGAAGTGGCCACAGCAGTTCAGGAAGAGTCTAGCGGTGGTGAGCAACCATGCAGTGCACGGAGAATTGCCCGAACATTGAACAGGCCTGTGAGCACGGTACATAGCATTCTACGAAACATCCTGAAATGCTATCCGTATAAAATTTGCTATGTGCAGGAGTTGTTCCCTTCTGACCTGCCAGCAAGAGAGCGTTTTGCTTTGGAATTTCTCGCTCACATGGAAGTGGACAATGATTGGCCGTGGAAAATTCTGTGGACAGACGAAGTCCATTTCCACCTTTCGGGATATGTCAATACACAGAATTGCTGAATATGGGCAACAGAAAATCCACTCGCAACGAACCCAGTACCACTTCATCCTGCAAAGGTCACCATGTGGTGCGTATTTACGGCATCATTTATCATAGGGCCGTATTTTTTCGAGGAGACGGGTTCTTTAGGTCCTGTTACCGTTACCGTCAATGGTCAGAGCTATGAATCTCTTTTGCGTAATGACGTCATTCCAGCTCTGCAACAGCGTGAATGTCTGGATAGTATCATTTTTATGCAAGATGGCGCTACTCCGCACATTGCAAATCGAGTGAAGCAGTTGTTGAGGCGGCATTTCGGAAATGCTAGAATTATCAGTCGTCATTTCCCTACAGCCTGGCCGGCTCGATCACCTGATCTTAATCCGTGTGATTTCTGGCTGTGGGGTTACCTGAAAAATATTGTGTTCAGTACTCCGATTGCCAAGGTAGCTGAATTAAAGACACGCATCGCGTAACACATTCTGAACTTGACCCCGGATACACTTCGATCGGTTGTGGAACATGCTGTTTCCCGATTTAATCTTGTTGCCCACAACGGCGGACAGCATATTGAACATGTTTTGCGCCAGTCACACCAAACTTAAAAACCGATTGGATGGATGCTTTTTATGCGGTTTTTGGCCTCAGGACAATTAAAAACCGGTTAGATTGATGCTTTTTATGCGGTTTTTGGCCTCAGGACAATTAAAAACCGATTTTTCCCATCCGATGTGGTATGACCTTGCCGTGGTGAACGGGCTTACGTAACTAACAGTATCACACGAGTACAGTCATGCACACTGAACAATACAGTTGATTTATATCGTATAACTTACGCCTTAGCCGTTGTTTTACGATTTGTCCTTTGTAGTCGAAATTCTGAAGCTTACAGCGCCATCTGTTGCTAAAATTTGGAACTTTTTTGATTCATGTTCTTTCCCCCTTCTTCAATAATACGCTGTTAAATTTTGACGCCATTCTAACGAGTGGTTCGCTTTTTAGAGCGTTTTGAAACTCGGACTTTAATTATAATCACCCTGTATATATATATACACACTTATATATTTAAATTAAGTTTAAAAATTTGATATAAAATATTAGAATTTTTGAATATTAAGTGATTTTTTATTATTCGTACTAATTATTTAACAAATTTCAAACTAGGATATTGAAAAATAAAGTACTTTTTTGAATATTACATTTTTGTTGTTTTTATATATATTTGAATTTCTTACTTCTAGGTTCAATTATAGTAATATATATTTTTATTTATATTTATAAATTTAATTAAAATTGCTATATTAACTCAAATCACACACCACATCTAATTTACTAAAAAATACACAAACTGTAAAAATAATCTGAAAAGCAATAACTCACAAACATCTAAACTGTTAAACAAAATTGAAAAACTAATACGTGAACTATAAACTAATCCATAAACTATAAACTGATGCAACAAAATTACAATTCATAAATAACTTAACCAAGAAACATAAAAGAAAAACAAAGAAGGAGACGGCCGGCATGGCTAATGACATGCATTGCTGGGTTTACATCTAAATGTGAAAGAGATGAACCCTGTTTTCGATAACGAAACATTACGTACAATATCATCTGAAAATGCATAGAAATTAAAAGAAATACACATTTTCGGTCCTTTATTTCATTTTTCAAAGGCGTTAATTACCACGATTCTCCAAACTTGCATGTATGCAGTTCGGAATTCCGTTAAGAGAGTCTCTTTAGAAAAATAGACGATAGGTGTCACCAGCAAACCTGCAGAAATATTTCCGAACAACAAACGAGTGAGAAATTATTTAGTTTGAGTTTAATAATTCTAATAATTAATTCAATGGGAAAGCATTATACATTCAGTTACCAATTTGGAGAGGAAACTTATACGAGTTTAATATATGCTATTCATATATTCAAAACATTCCATATTTACTTCATTTCTTTAAAAGATGCTTAACAAGGTTATGGGACCTTTATAAATTAATTTAGTCTTACGCGAAAATAAAATTTGCAGTGCAGTGAAACAATAACATTTATATGGCCCTGAAAAGGGCCTTTTTTACGAAGACAGGATTCGGGCGATTTATGCCTTCTTCTCTGTCTTGTTGGGGAGCAAGGCAGCTTGGATTTTGGGCTAAACGCCATCCTGAGCGATGGTAACACCAGAGAGTTTCAATTTGTTCAATTCCTCGTCGTTTCTATGCATACAACATCCCCCATGCCCGTCACAACCAAAAATGAAATTAACTTAAAGCAAACCAAACAAAAACTAAAGCATTGACCCCTCAAATGACTAGCAATCTGAATCAATACTCTTCGAAGCTGTCATGTTCATTCAATAATGATTTCTGTTCATTTCGACGACAACTACCCATAACAAAATCGTTCATAATACTTTTCATAAAGTTTCGAGGATAACCTTGTTCAGAACCTACTTTATACCACTCCACACTATCATTAAACATATCTCCTATCCTTGAACTCAGCCTATCGGTACGAATCGAACCATTTCTGAATATGTTTCTTTTTACTGAAATGTTAGCACATGAATCGAAATGCATTAACTTTAAAGTTCGGAAACTAAAAGTATGTCGTTTATCAAATATCATTGTAACCAATTTCTTCCGCTCTAAAATTATATTTACATACAAAAAATCTATACATCTGCAATCCAATGATGAGAGCTCTAATTTTAAGGAAGTAGGGTAATATACGAAATTAAGACGTGTATTTTCGTTATTTATTTTAACTATTAAAACATCATCTATAGATCTATAGCACAAAATATTTCTGTTTAAATTAATGTTGCGTTCATATATATATATATATATATATATACATATATATACGCACTTTCAGAAATAAAACTCTCATTTTTGACGATTCAGAAATCCTTGTGCCTTATTTCGTCGTTTTTGACGATCATTTCAAAATCACGTGACTTTTAACGAAACGTGAACTCTCAAATATTTGACGAAAGTGCTTCCTTAATCATGGCCAGACTTGATGAATTTTAAGGAAACTGTCGCGGTAGCTGTTTATAGAAGGACCCGCTATTGTACCTCCCTAAATCTTGCGATTTTAGTAAGGATATATTTCTTGTTTAACCCTTTCCGTCGCACTACTCTTTAAAGTTGGAATTTAAAGAAAAAAGAATTAGGCAATCTATTTACGCCTAGAGGAGTACACAGGTATTGTATTGTAAAGATTGCATTAACCATATTAATTATACAGCTGTTGCCGAAGTGGTAACCTCCCATAAGTAAAGCATTGATAAGCACAGTGAGAAGAGCATTGCTGTGAAGCGAGTATTACAGTAAATTATTTTAACTATTATTTAAAAACAGTAGAATTTGATCTCTGTGGTGCTGCCATCTAGAACTCATAACAAAGGTTTAAAGTAGCCATTAGAGTACTTCTTGAAATATTTACGGAGTTTTTGTGTCTCTAAACAGGGGGAACTTTAGGTTTGCCGACCCGGCAACACTGCGCGTTAAGGGGTTAAAACAGTACTTTTTAACGTTTTTAAGAAAATAATGAAATGTAAGCTATTACTCTTGCTACATTAGTTTTTTTTGTTTGGGGGGGATGTCTTTTACTATTTTCATTTATTTATTTGTAAGTTGTATTTCGTTTTGATTTCATACGAAAAAAAATTACTTCGTTCTACAAAACCGTTCAAAAAGTAAATCTGATCAATAAAATTTCAAAATTCTAAGATCTATTTTATATCCAAAATCTACTTTTTTCACTCAAATTAAAAATATATACATCTTTTTTCTCTATCCCCTCTATAAACAGTAAATTGTTAAAATCTTATCCACCTACTTAAAGTCTCACTTAAAGTATTAAAAGCTCTTCCAATAAGCAGTTCATAATTCGTTATTTCTGAGTAACAAACTAACTAGCCCATATTTTAACCATTCCTTAAGCAAATAAATTTCCGCTAGATGTTATTTAATTAAGCCATATTATAATTATTCATTAACCATTAGAAAATCAAAATAATAAATTCGTCTTATTATTTAAAACTTACAAGATTTATAACAGAATCGATAAAAGTACTATCACAATTATAAAAATTTAAACACACATTATAATCCACTATATGCTTTTATAATCATACTTGTCTGAGTAATCTGTGGCGTGAACGTTGGGCGTCGGACTGCCGCACTGTACGCTATGAGTTCGAACCCCACGTTAGACATGTCTTTTTTGCTTCTGTCATTGAATACAGCAGCTTCTAAAAAATTCGATAGATGGCAGCACTAGTCCCTTTTTGATGAAATTTTTTGATGATTTGGTATCGTCAAACGAGTGAGGGAAGATGTTTCATCAACTTGACGAAATATTTGTTCGGAGCATTTCCCAGGAAATGATTTCGTCAAAAACGAGGAGAATTTTGTGAAATCTGAGTATTCATTTCTGAGTGTGCGTATGTATGTATATAAATATATCAGTGCATCAAAAGATTTTTTTGAAAGGAACACATTTGTATATCTGCGTAACTTATTTTTTATATGAGCCTTATCTGATCTACAAAAAATAGGAACTGCTAAACAAATGTTTTTAAAAAATACTGTACACTTAAGAAAAAAATAAAGATTTTCTTCTTTTATAATCATAGCATCTAACTTAAACATTTTAGTTTATGTTAACAAATTTCTTTCAGCCATAATTGTTTAACTTTTCTTTGCCAATTAACTATATCTTTTACGCAAATGCTCTACTGGGGTCATTAATTCTTCTATAACTTCAAAAATATAAAAATTCGAAATGGTTTAAGTGCATTTCGCTGTTTTTACATAAATAATAATACACAGGAGGGAAAGAGAGACTTTCAAGTGCATTTGTAAAATAGACATTGTAATTTATATTATGTTGCCTCTCTATAATTTGTTTTTGAATTAAATTAAAATACATTAAAAATTAAATACAAACCCATCATACGTAGTATAGGGTATGGCATGAAATCGTTTTGAAAATCAAAAAAATTTTTGGCGTATTTACATGTTTCAAGTACTGAAAATTCCGAAAAGCATATTTTTAGAAAAAAAATTTTGCTGTCCGTCCGTCTGTGTGTCTGTCTGTAAACGCTCTATTTCTTGAAGAAATTGAGATAGAGACTTGAAATTTTGCATATACTTTGTATGCATAAATGTAACAAAGCCTATTTAATATCAAAAACCTGGATTATACGGAACTATTTTTTTCCGACTCTCTTATAATTCGTTCTGATAAATGTATGTAAAAATTTTCGAATTTTTTTTAATTTAAGGAATGGATGTAGAAGGCAATAAAATAACAAAAAAATTACATAAAATACAAAGTCCATTAGATTATTAATTTCCGCGATGTTTTTAATACTGTTTTCCATATTCTTCGATTTTTCATGACCCTGTATTTCATTCAAATTTCAATTCAAAGATATATTTCGAATGGAAATCAGACGCTTAACCTGACACAGTAAATGTTTAGTTAATAGA
Source organism: Maratus speculifer (assembly GCA_964019185.1). Classification (NCBI taxonomy): domain Eukaryota; kingdom Metazoa; phylum Arthropoda; class Arachnida; order Araneae; family Salticidae; genus Maratus; species Maratus speculifer. Next base: position 172,495,676 of record OZ025289.1, on the reverse strand, counting down.
ATGATTATTTTTGGAGTTTTAAGGATAATGGCAATGCATTTTATAAATAGTTTACACATGCTTTATCTTCATATATTATATTATGCATAGCCTTGATGGCCCCCAACGACCATTTTTACTTTCTTCTATCTTTACAAGAAGAAAGTATTGGATTCATGAAAATTTTCGACTTCCGGTTTTCGACGGATTTATACGTTTTAGAAGGTCCTGAACACGTTTTGACTATTTTTAGAAAATGTCTGTCTGTAAGTCTGTCCGTCTGTCTGTCTGTGAGTCTGTCCGTCTGTCTGTGAGTCTGTCTGTATGTGACAAAAAATTTGTGGGCGCTCTATCTCAAGAACTAATGCTCGAAATTTAATAAAATTTTATTTCAGTTGGACCTTGATATAAATTAGTGCCTATTGGTTTTTGGTGAAAATTGATCGGCAGGTGGCGCTGCTATACTACGTTTTTCATGATTTTCAAGATTGCTATATCTTAAGAACTAATGCACAGAATTTCACCAAACTTCCGATTCTGTGACCCCTTGATATACATAGACGCTGATTAAGTTTTGGTGTAAATTGGCCAGCAGGTGGCGCTGCTATGCCACGTTTTTCATGATTTTCATGATAGTTATATCTCAAGAACTAATGCACAGAATTTCACCAAACTTCAGATCCCGCAATACCTTGAGATACATAGCCGCTGATAAGGTTTTGATGTGAACTTCCATATAGGTTGCGCTGCTATGCTACATTTTGCACGATTTTTGCGATAGCTATATCTCAAGAACTAATCCAGAGAACTTCATCAAATTTTAGTTTCTTTTACACTAGAATCTGTAACATAATTAGACGCTGATTACATTTTGGTATTAACCTTGCAACAGGTGGTGCAGCTATGCTGCATTTTGCACGATTTTTCCGATAGCTATATCTCAACAACCAACGCACAGAATTTCATCAAACTTCAGATTTTGTTACAAAATGACATATAACATAATTACACGATGATTACGTTTTGTTATAAATCCTTCAACTGATGGTGCTGCTGTGCTATATTTTACACGTTTTTTTTAAACTAGCTATATCTCAAGTACTAATGCACAGAATTTCATCAAACTTCAGATTCTTTTACACGATGACATAATTAGACGTTTTTTTTTACGTTTTGGCATAAATTGTCCAAGATATGGTGTTGATGTGCTACGTTTTGAATTTTTTTTGTTATAACTATATCTCAAGAACTAATGGACGAAATTCCATCAAATTTCAGATTCTGTTAGGTCTTGACATCAATAGATGCTTATTAGGTTTTAGTATACATTACCCAACATGAGGCATTACTAAGCTCATTTTCCCAGAATATTAATTAAATTTTGCGTTTTAGGCTTTTCGGATACCAGAATCTCATTAGGCTAGGTCAAATGTTCGAGGAAATTCGATAGTGGGTAACTTTGGGGTCACCACGTTTTTTTTTTTTTTTTTTTTTTTTTTTTTTTTTTTTTTTTTTTAATATTAAAATGTACTTATGAGATAGAAGAAAGTTTCGGGATTGACACATCCAACTAGTTAAAAAATGCAATTCATGGATAATTAACTTCCAAATATATATTGGTATCTAACGTATTTATATAGTATTTTTATAATAAATATTTTTGAAATTCTCTTTGAACTTAAACTTTTGTACAAAACTTAAGGACGAAGGAGATAAATTAAAATCCGAACATTGGTACAGAATGAATTTCTTAAATAAGTTTGATCACTTGTGCTCCATTTTATTTTAGATCTTGAAGATCTTTTGCTACTGGTATTTTTTCGGCCATTGTAAAATGCTTCTGCACGATGATACATTCAAAAGATCATCTCGTCTAGAGGTCTGCACGAGCCGGGAATCGACCCGAAACCTGAGTCCGACCTTGCCCGCAGGTCATTGTCTGAAGACTCGAGCCAGGCCGGACGGTTCTAGTCACTTGAAAGTCACCTGAAAGGCCTAGTCACTAACTTGAAAATTTTGAAAATTATCTTCGATAAAATAAAATCAAAATCCGTTATTCCCAAAATGAAGCAAAAAGATGCGGGGTTCTATCCAATTATGGTAGTACGTCCAATATTGTGTAGACGCATATCAATGTAATTTAAGAATAGCCCCTCATCTTTTTGTTTCATTTTGGGAATAACGGATTTTTATCTTTTTCTTTTGACTCTAATTTTCAGAATTTTCAAGCTATGATTTTGAAACTTTAATAAAAGTTGCTTGATATATTTAGCTAACACAATATTCAAATGACATTTTTATAGCGTTGACGCATGCGCAGTAAATATTTATTTAGTAAGCTTGCTCATATTTTATACAATTACTAATAATTTTTAATTTATATTACAGGGTCTAATGTACAATATAGTTTCTTATACAGGGTGATTCCAAATTTTTTTTTACAATAAAAGAGGGGTGATAGTACACATCACGACAAACAATATCAAATAGGAGACCAAGGGTCCAAAACGTTTTCCTAAGGAGATAGCCGCCATTAAAGTTTAGGGACCAAAATTTCAAATAAACCTAAAAAACGGAAAAATCGGTCGATTGATTTGCGGTTTTCACTAAAATTATTCTTTATGTCGGCATTTTCTTGAAATTAAATTATAAAGGTAAATTTCAAAAATGCCGATAGAGGGCGCTTTAGACTTTGGAGTAACGAACAACTACTTTTTGCCGGTATGTTTTGCATTTCATTAAATATTTTCGTAAGTTTACACTCAAACTTAAAATTTGAGCTCAAAATCTGTAGTTGGGAGTGGTTAAGTAACACAAACTGAGCTGTGTTCAGAGGCTTCAAATTTCAAATGATTAAAAAAAAAAACGGAAAAATTGGTCAATTAATTTGCGGTTTTCACTAAAACTATTCTTTATTTAGGTATTTTCGTGAAAATAAATTATAAAAATAAATTTCAAGAAATGCCGACAGAGGGCGCTTTAGACTTTGAAGTAACAAACAACTATTTTTTGCCTTTACTGTTTGCATCTTTTTAAATGATTTAGGAAGGTTAGACTTAAACTTAAATTTTGAGCTGAAAATCTGAATAGTAGGGAGTGGTTAAGTAGCACAAACTGAACTGTGTTCAAGGGGGAGGGGGAGGTTCAAATTTAAAGTAATTATAGAAAATGGAAAAATTGGTCGATTCGTTTGCGGTTTAAAATATAACTATGATTTAAGTCAGTATCTTCTTGAAAATAATTTTTAAAGATAAATCTCAAAAAATTGCGTCAGAGGGCGCCTTAAACTCCAAAGTAACCAACAATTCATTTTAACCATTATTTATTGGTTCTAATTAAATGCTTGCAAAAGCATTTTAAATGTTCTCGGAAGCTTAGATTTAGACTTAAATTTTGAGCTCAAAACCTGAATCGTTATGAGGGGTTAAGAAGCGCAAATTGAAGTGTGTTCAGGAGTTAAAGTTTAACCCTCTTTCCTCCTCGAGCACAATTCAATTTTTCGCTACTTAAACACTCCCAACGATTCAGAATTTCAGCCCAAAATTTTAGTCTATGCATTTGAAAGCATTAAAAAAATAATAGTTAAAAATAGTTGTACGCTACTCCAAAGTCTAAGGCGCCCTCTATCGGCATTTTGTGAAATTTATCTTTAAAAATTATTTTCAAGAAAATACTAATTGATCAAGAAAACTGCTGATTTAAAAATTAGTTTTAGCAAAAACCTCAAACGAATCGACCATTTTTTCCGTTTTTTACAATTATTTGAAATTTGAACCCTCTCAACACAGCTAAGTTTGTCTACTTAACCACTCCCAGCTATTCAGATTTTGAGCTCAAAATTTAAGTTTAAGTCTAAGCTTACGAAAGCATTTAATAAGATGCAAAAAATAACGCCAAAAAAGAGTGTTTCGTTACTCCAAAGTCTAAAGCGCCCTCTATCGGCATTTCTTTTAATTTATCTTTATAATTTATTTTCACGAAAATACCTAAATAAAGAATAGTTTTAGTGAAAACCGCAAATCAATCGACGAATTTTTCCGTTTTTTATAATCATTTGAAATTTGAACCCTCTGAACACAGCTCAGTTTGTATCACTTAACCACTCCCAACTATAGATTTTGAGCTCAAAATTTAAGTTTGAGTCTAAGCTTACTAAAACATTTAATGAGATGCAAAAAATACCGACAAAAAATAGTTGTTCGTTACTCCAAAATCTAAAGCGCCCTCTGTCGGCATTTTTTGAAATTTATCATTATAATTTAATTTGAAGAAAATGCCGAGATAAAGAATAATTTTAGTGAAAACCGCAAATCAATCGACCGATTTTTCCGTTTTTTATGTTTATTTGAAATTTTGGTCCCTTAACTTTAATGGCGACTATTTCCTTAAGAAAACGTTTTGGACCCTTGGTCTCCTATTTAATATTGTTTGTCTTGATGTGTACTATCACCCCTTTTTTATTGTAAAAAAAATTCGGAATCACCCTGTATTTTCTGGAAAAAAATATTATTTCACATTAAGATCTCTGCAAATTAAAAGCAAAAAACGTGGCAAATTTTGGTACCGTTTTTATAAAAAAAACCTTAATTTTTCAACGTGTATACATGCTACCAACACAAAAATGAACACAGTTTATAACCATAAGCCAGTTAATCATAAACTGCCGTTTGAATACTTTTGTTACTTTAGTTTTTACAGGGTTATTCAAAAGATATCCATGCTTTTTTAATTTGTTTACGGTCCCTTATTGGAGTGCGCTTGAACAAACCACTCGTGAAGTGCCTTTTCAGTATTTTCAAACTTGGCGTTCTATTTTCTAGTTCTTTGTTCCTCCAACCACAGTTTGCCTAACGATGGCATTTCTATTCTGTAACAAAGTCCTTATAGTTGACTCAGATATGCATTTTTCTTTGGCGAACGCATACTTATACGAGACATCTTGGGCATCATATTAATTTATAATTTGTAACTTCTCAGTGATAGAGAGAGCGTTTCGTTTAATGTGTTTTGTTCCTTCCGCCAGAGTTTAGACTAGATTATAGAAGCATGGATGGATATCGTAGACTAGATAATACTGGGAGCCACAAGCGACTCTCTTCTTTTAAAAATATCACATCACAGATGAAACAGCGATTGGAAAGTCTCACTTGATTAATCTGCGATTGTAACGCACGTTCCATCTATCGATCCTACCGCTGTAATTTAGGAGAGGAGTGAGTCTATTCATTTCTTAATTATGGGAAAAAGTTATTTTTATTTTTGTTTTTTTATCAAAACTAGCTGACTCAAGCAGCCCGCGATTGCAATGAACAAACCTTAAATGAACTTCAATTTTTTAGGATTTTATAAATTTAACTCCCTTTTTTGTCTACCTTAAAATTTTTTAATGACGAAAATCGCAGAAAAAGTATTAATTGAAGGTACATTCTGCTTTGAGTAATTTAATTTTCTGAGCCTATGCATAAAGAAAGCGAGCGAAACCACGACAAAACACTCAGGTTTTTACTGGTTTCAAAAAGTTTTGTATCTATTATTTTTTAATTTACATATTCTTAATTAGTCTCATGATAGGCCGAAATGCCCCGGCAAAGAAAGAAACTGTGGGCCATGAGCTGGAAAAAAAATGGCAGCCAGCTGTGCACTCAGCGGTAAAGTGCAATGGTGCCATTACTTAAACGAGTATAAAAGTGTCCGTGGGAAATGCAGCTGGTCCATCAGTGATGGCGAAGAGCAGGCCAGCATTGGTATGACATCACATTACTTCAATCCATCAGTTTTCTTGCAGTTATAGCACCTATCCTTCAACAATTCTTTTGCTGGGCAAGCACTTTTAATTCAGCGCCATAATTTATCCTACAGCGTTTATACATTGGCAAACCATCAGACAGTTTTTTTTATTATGAGCAGACACTCACCAAGCATCCTTTCAAAAATTTCTTATAAAAATCATTATGGAATTATTTAACGTTTTTCTATAAGCTAGTTTAACCGAAAGCAGAATGTAGAAACGATGTAATATATAGATACATTCGAATACATTCAGATTTTGCCAACATGCGGTAGACCCTCCCAAGTACTAACCCGTTCGATGCTGTTTGGATTTTGTGATCGGACGAGCATTGATGCCTTTCGCGTATGCTATGAATTTTCACACCTAACCTGATTTTATTAAATATTTGAAGTTTGCTTCTATTGCGATTTTTCTTCATTATCTTTAAAGCCATATAGAAATCATATACGTTTTATACGCCGATTCTCAAATGTGTAAATTATGAAAACCGAAGTCATTTCTAACTTAGCAAATCAGATTAAAGGATTTAAAAAAATCTGTTAAGACCGAAGTCATTTGTAACTTAGAAAATCAAATTTAAGAGTAAAAAAATCCTATAAAATAAAGAATATATTTATTGTTTTACTGATTTATTTTAATATTAGTGGTTGTTATTGTTTTGGATTACAATCACAGCGTATTTAATAGTCGCTCATAAAAATTAAAAATTCCAGAATGAAATTACAAATAGCCAGAACGATTAATTTCGAAATACTCAATATCATCGATATTCACAACGTCACCTAGTGTAAAGGTTCTCAGCAATAACACTGCAAAATTTCGTGCACTTCCATTGTTGCCAGTACATGAAATAAAATGGAGGCCGATCAGAATTTTATCTAATGATTTCCAACAGGAAAGTTGACCGAAACTGCACCTATCTTGACAGCACCTATCTTGCTGCTGGCCAGCAATTTCCTCTTTGTTGGGTCATAAATTAAAAAATTATAAACATTGTATTTTTTTTTTTTGAATTTCCATTAAAATTTTACACTGTGGTTTTACATACTCTCCAAATGAAAACAGGTGTTTTTTAAAGCAGACATAATGTCTTTAACTTTTGAACAACGCTAGCCTCCTCTAGTTTATGAGATTAATAAGAGAAGGGATTTAATGAGAAATTAACATTGTAAAACAAAAATATCTAATTTAAATATCAAAGAAATGTCTGGTAGACTTAAAAAATTTCTTTGGACGAGAGGGAATTTCAATAATAATTGGCGGTATATCATTTGTTTGTTGATTATAATAATAATAGGTACTTTTATGTTAGCCGACCGTAATCTCACCAATATCATTTTTAAAATCGCTAATACCAGTTTTATAATTTTACTTATATAATAGACGGGGAGGGGGCAGCACAGATAATCACCTCATCCAGTTAATGGCTGAAATTTCAGAATTAGGTTAAATTCCACTCGCATAATAAAACGCAATCGGTCTGCCTAGTGATAACTAAGTGATTCCACGTCTGTTATGCTCTATTTTTTTATGTTATGGGTAAACATCGTGCTTTGTGTGGAAAAAAAATACCATACTTTTGACCCGATTTTCTCTTTTGGAATGTAATGATGGAATGCTATAACAGATCTGTCAGGAGAAAAGGTATACTGTGAAATATAACATATTGTTGAGTTAAGTTATTAAAACAACACACTTGTTAAACTTAGGCATCCAAAGTCGAAAAACTAACAAACGAATTTGAATTTACTGAAAATTATTTAAATTCAATGCGATCTTTGAATTTAAATAATTTTCTCTGCAATCTTTGTGATGTTCAATATTTTAGTTGCGAGGTGACTAAAGAATATTTTAATTGATGTTGTCATAAGAACCTCATTTCCCTAAAGAACGCTACTATAAATGATCAAATAAAGAAGTAAGAAAAATCATGCGTTAAGCATAGACTATGAAGCATTTTCCAACGCTTCATGAAATCTTTAACAAAATTTCGTTATTTAGGTAAATAAGGATATAAAGCCAAATATAGCCAAATATGTGTTCCAGTACTATTGAACAACCCTGCATTTGATCTGTCAACTAATATACATACTATACAATGGGAAATGTTTTTTAGCAAAAAATGCCTAGTACCTTGAAATTTCTCTTTCAGCAATTTATACTAATAGATGGAAACATACTTGAATACTTTGTTTAACCTTATAGTTTGCTTGGTACCTTTATTACGCAATAATGTTAAGATGAAATTTATTTTAAACTAAAAACACTCTTAAAACAACCAAAATTACTTTCTCATAAATTATCATTCATAAGCTCCATGTACCCAATTCATTGCGTGGCCCTGTATATAACTTTATCTTTATTCTGCAAACAATTCTTAGTAAATTTAATGCAGTTCAGCGTAAAAATGTATAATTTATCTAAGAATCACCTTTTAGCAATTTATGCTCATATTCAGTAACGTTGTCGAGCTCTTTTGGGTAGCCTGTATATAAACTATTGCATTTATACACACCATATATATGCATAAATTTAATAAAACTTATACGCGCATATCATAATTAAAATGCATTTCATCCATCCATCAGCTATCATCGGATACATATACAGTACTTCTTAAAAAATGTACTATTTGAAATCTTTTGTATGTCACTGTAAATACTATGTACTTTATATTAGGGAAGGCAGTATCGTATAATTTATACTAAGCCTCATTGACATACATCATTTTTATTAGCACATTTTAAGTGCTCATAAAATTTCTCACTATGTTGAAAAGTGCTTATGCATTCGGTTTGTCTGTCCATCTGTTCGTCTGGCCGTCTGTCCGCGCTCTAACTCACGTAAATATACTCAGATTGCCATGAAATTTAGGACGTTATTGACATTTAACCTAGCACGAACCTTATTAAAAATGAAGTTTCTACCATGATTAGTTTATCTACAGGGAGAATCAAATTTTCCCATTACATTACGGCCTATGGGGAAAAATCGTTTCAAAGGAATGTTAAAGATGTTATACCCTGTCAAACATATTAAAATGTATATGCTTTTACGAGGTGCATTGAGATATGCATTCTTAACATATAAGGTGAAAATGTAGCTATTATTCATTTACAGGGCCACACAAAAGAATTCCATTAGATAATGTTAAAAGGAGGAATTGTGTGTGACATATTTCAAGTATATTAAACTGGTTCATGTATAATAAAATTGATGTATGTCAATGGGGTTTAGTATAAATTATACGACACTCCCCTCACTAATATAAAGTACTTAGTATTTACAAGGACACACAAAAGATTTCAAATAGTACATTCTTTCCAAAGTACTGTATATGTTTCCGATGGTAGCTGATGGATGGATGAAATGCATTTTAATTATGACATGCGCGTATATGTTTCACTAAATTTATTCATATTATATGTTGTGTATAAATGCTATAGTTAATATACAGGGCTACCAAAAAGAGCTTGCCAAAGTTACTGAATATAAGCATAAATTACTAAAAGGTGATTCGTCAATAAATTATGCATTTTTACGCTGAACTGCAATAAATTTACTAAGAAATGATTGCAGAATATAAATAAAATGATATACAAGGCCACGCAAAGAATTGGGTGCATGGAGCCTATGAATGGTAATTTATGAGAAAGTGATTTCAGTTGTTTTAAGAGTGTTTTAGTTTAAAATAAATTTTATCTTAACACAGGTATGTAATAAAGGTACCAGGCAAACTACAAGGCTGAACATAGCATTCCAGTATGTTTCCATCTATTAGTATAAATTGCTGAAAGACAAATTTCAAGCTACTAGCCATTTTTTGCTAAACTAAATTTTTCCATTACATAGTATGTATATTAGCTGACAGATCAAATACAGTGCTGTTCGATTGTACTGGAATACATATTTGACTATATGTATTAGAGTACTTTATATCCTTATTTACCTAAATAACGAAGTTTCGTTAACACATTCGCTGCCACATTCGCATGTGGGGTGATGTCCAGTAGCCAGTCACTCGCTGGCGCGGGGAAATCTTTCACTGATTCTTTATTATAAAGAGTAAATCGGATTCTGGGAATAACCCACTTCTGCAGTGCGGCATTAACTATCATCATATTTTACGTAAGCGGCAGCGAACGTGTTAAAGATTTCATGAAGCGTTGGAAAGTGCTTCCTAATCCATGCTTAAAGCATGATTTTTCTTACTTGTTATACATAAAACATTTTAATATATTTGAAATATGTCACACTCAATTTCCCCTTTTACCATTATCTAATGGAATTATTTTGTGTGGCCCTGTAAGTGAATAATAGCTACATTTTCACCTTATACTTTATACAATGCATATTTTAATGCACCTCGTAAGAGCATATAAATTTTAATATGTTTGACAGGGTATAACATCTTTGAAACTCCTTTGAAACGATTTTCCCACGAATTCCGTAATGTAATGGGAAACTATTGATTCTCCCTGTATATAAACTAATCATGGTAGAAACTTTATTTTCAATCGGGTTCGTGCTAGAATAAACGTCAATAACGTCCTAAAATGTTACGGCAATCCGAGTATATTAACGTGAGTTATAGCGCGGACTGGGGGGCAGAAGGACAGACAAACCGAATGCATAAGCACTTTTCAACTTTGTTAGAAAGTTCTAAAAAGTTACATTTGAGTAGCAGTTTTTTTGCCCAAAGAACAATGTCTTATTGCAATGGTACTGCCGTCGTTTTCAGTAATGTGGAAGGACATTGCAGGTGAAGGTTCATATTGTTTTAAAATGCAAGGTCAAGTTCATTATTTCGTTTGATTTGAAGGTTCGCTTGGGAAATCGGACTAGCATAGCCTGCTAGTATGTTTGTACAAATAATGTAAGAAAAGAGCTGTAATTTCTTAAAGTGTATGTAACGGGTACCAAATTTTGAAATGACTCAAAAAAATTCTGCAAAAATTTTTCATTTAAAATTTTTAAGAATTAGGTTGGGTATTTTTTGCGCTGTTATGTGCGGACAGATGGACGGGCCAGACTATGACTATTAATGCTATATATTTATGAAATCACAAAACGCATTAACAAATCGGCGACATTTTATTTGATGTTAAGTTTTACACACACAGTTTGTATTTCAAACAGTATTGAAGAATAACATCCCACCAACCTAACAAGTATCAATGAAATAAAACATAAATTTATAATGCTATTAGAGAGATCAGGTTGAGCAGCCGGAAAATGACAATAATTTGACAATTACGAAAAGCACTGTACTTTCAAAACCAATTAATAAATAGAACAATTTTTTTCTACACTTTCATAAATGCCTATGGTTTAAAAAAAAACATTTATATATATATATTTAGCAATATTAATTAGTTAATATGCATCTTGCGCGCAAGATTTAAAAAAAATCTATTGAAGATATATATTTAATATTGCATTTACATTTACTTATATTACTATATTTTACACTACACCTAAATTTAAAAGTATATTCATATTCTTTTGCATAATTAAGGGCATGAATAATCATATTTATTAAATTTAGCAAAAAAAAATTACACTTATTTATTCAATAAAAAAATTTTTATGACAAAATTCCGACTAAATTGAGGTTTAGCTTAAATGTAAGGATAAAAATTAGTAAAATGCAAAATTTCATGGTTCTATGATTATTAGTTTTTGAATGAGAGTGTGCGTAATGCCAAAAAAAACAGTTTTGAGAAAAACGTCTTCAAAGTTAATTTTAGAAATTATCTGCAAATTTTACAACAATGAGGATTGCTTATCATTCTAAAATTCACCAGGGACATAAACACATCCTTCTGTAAGTTGCAGAGTGTCAGTCGCAGCTTTTTTGTTCATTTTTTGGCTCTAAGAGCTTCAAATGTACATGCTAGTGATCGCTTTTCTGAGAGTCCGTAAAGTGACAATAATTTGACAACTACTAAAAACATTGCAGTTTAAAAAAAAATTAATGTAATACAGCAATTTTTTTCTATTCTTTCATAAATATTTATGGTTTAAAAAAACATTGAAAAAATGTATATTTAGTAATATTAATTAGTTAAATTTTGACGACAAAATTGATGTTTAAAAATATGAATTTTTAAATATGCATTTTGAAACGCAAGATTTTAAAAATTCTACGGTAGATATATATTTAATATTGCACTTACATTCACTTATACCGCTATATTTTACACTGAACCAAAATTTAAACGTATATTCAAATTCATTTCCATAATTAATGTCTTTGCCATATTCTTTAAATTTAGCATAAAAATTACACTAATTTTTTTTCAATAAAAAAATCTCTATGACAAAAATCAAACTAAATTGAGGTTCAGCTTATAGGTACACATGAAAATTAGTATAATGCAAAATTTCCTGGTTCAGCAATAATTAGTTTTTAAATGAGAGTGCGCACAATGCCAGAAAATAGTTTTGAGATAAACGGCTTGAAAGTTAATTTTATAGATTAACTTCAAATTTTATAATAATAAGGATTGTTTATCATAATAAAATTTACCAGGGACATAAACACACCCTTTTTTAATTTTCAGTCTCATCCGCAACTTTTTTAGCCATTCTTTTGGTGAGTGAGCGAAATGTAAACAAATGATCAGCGTGGAACATCTGTTCTGAGTTGAAGGGAATCCCCAATATTTTTGTTCTGTTGTCAGACGTTTTTAGTGATAACTCCCGTTCTAATTCGATTTTTTTTTTAAATTTTGCTATGGATTTGTAATATTTCAAGGAATTCACACTATTTTTTTTCAAAAATCGAATTCTTTTTTTTTTTCATTTCAAAAAAAAAAAAAAAAAAAAAAAAAAAAAAATGTGATTTTACGGTAAAATTACTGGCAGCAAAGAAGTCAGACATTTACCATTCCGTTAGTAGATTTTCCGTTTTGGAAAGTAAGATAAAGGAAATTTCCGTTTGATGAAGCGGTAACTTTCCGGCACAAGGTTCGATTTTTAATAATAATAACTTAATTTAAGTTAATGAACCGCACAATCGTCAAGAATTCGAACTTTCAGAGTGATTTAGAGATGTTATATTGTTTAATTTAGTTTAATTTATTTTTTGTATAATTCACTTCAAGCCTTCCTGAGGATCGAACGCGAAACCTTTTGACAGCGTAATAGGTCATCACAGCTGATGAAAACTGCTGATGAAAGTCTGTACAAAGTATGTCTTTTATGTAGTTAGTTGGATAATCTGTTGTGCTTTTCAAAGATTTCCTTTCAATATATTCGTTAGAATATTCGAAAGAGGTTTTATTTTATTTTATTTTATTTTAGACCGATGCATAATACTTGTTATTTTTTCAAATAAATTTTAATTTTTTAACTAGTATAAATAAAAAAAAATCACCTTTAATTTAACCAACCTTGTTTAAAATTACCTTTTTTGATTGAATGTATGGAAAAAAAAAAACATTCAATTTTTGCAAAAATAATGTTATAGACAATTATTTTAAATTATCGCACACAATTTATTTAGTTTTTTGGGAGGCTAATAAATTAAAATATTTTTTTATGAGAAATAAGAGAAAATTAATTAGAAACAATCTAATTAAAAGGGACTATTTATCTTTTCATGTCACTAGTGGGATTCGAACCCACAATCTACGTTCGATGGTATTTAGCGGCGTGATGTCCCGACCACTCGGCCACGGAGACTCACAGTTAACGAAGTCTCTCCGTTTTTCTTGCAATTTTGATCTATTTCGTTATTTTCAGGAAATATGGTGGAGTATTCTGATTTTTAACGGAAAATGCCCTTTTATTTTTAAAAGTGACTTTTTCTTTAAAATTCAGGAAAAATATACCCGTGATTTTCAGATTTTTTTAACAGTGTGCAATGGTGCAAAACTGAAAGAAATGCGAAATAGAAAAAAAAATCACATTCTGAAATTCTTTCGCTCTCCTTTTACGTTTTAGTGCATTACCAAAACTATTTGAGTGTTTTTTTTTTTTTTTTTTTTCTGGAACTTTATATGTTATGGTTACACTGTTAAAAATCTTGCTTAGTTACATAGCATTTTGTACAGTCATTTCACCGTTTTCTGAAAAACGTAACATAACCATAATTTAACTCTATTCTGACCATAAAATTGGTAATAATATGTTCAGAATAACGTAAAAAGACGGTTGTTTTACATTTTTTTTGTAGAAAACGGTCAAATGCCTGGATAAAATGCTGCAGATTTTTAACAGTGTAATTTGATAAATTTGGTAATTATTAATAACCACCTCTTTTGGAAATTTGATAAACGTTGCATATTAAGGAAATTTACCAGATATTATTAATAATTACCGATGAAGTTTGGCCAATATGTTTAATTAAGCTTAGTAACGAATACATACATTACGAAAATATCTACTGTCATAATTGTTTGAATCTAATAAAAAATAATTGTTAAGAGACAATAATACACAATAAAAAGAAGTGATCTAGTAAGAAGACACAAAAAACTAAACAGCTTAAAAATTTTAAAATAAATGAATGGATTAATAAAAATTGTAAATACTGAAATAATTAAAGAATAAATCATACAGCTATGAAATGCTTACTTTTGCCAATGAATATTAAAATAAAAAAACAATAGAAAAAACTCTAGCTAAACGAGTTAAACTCTATTATATTTAACAATCTTGGTTGGTAATTATTAAAAACAGCTAATTATTAATAATTGGTAATTATTAATAACAGTTCATTTGATAAATTTTCACAAATTTTGCATACTAATCGGTTTATTTTGCTATAATTTAATTGTTATTATTAAAAATTGGTTACTGTTAATAATATTCGATTACTGCTAACAATATCCGATAAACCAAATTGATCATAACACATGCATAATCCATTTAAAGAGAAGCTGCGTTTGAAATTGGCTGAATGTTTGCCATTTGTCGGTATTTGCGATAATTTTAAAATAAAGTTGATTTCTTCACTATCTCAGAATTCATGAAAAAATTTTCGCATAAAATGTCATCAGGAATAATCGTCAGATATTTTTTTAATGTTGCATCAGTAATGGAACTGATGGAACTGATGATGAGGCCATTTTTAGTACTTTCCAACAAAGTTGAAAAGTGCTTATGCATTCGGTTTGTCTGGCCATCTGGCCGTGTTCTAACTCCTTTATATACACTCCGATTACCCTGAAATTTTGGGATGTTATTGATATTTATCATAGCGCGAACTTATTGAAAATGAATTTTCTACCATGTTTAGTTTATTTACATGGCGAGTCAAAACTTTCCCATTACATTACGGCCTATGGGAAAAATCGTTTCAAAGGAATTTTAAAGATGTTACGCCCTGCAAAACACATTAAAATTTATATTCATCTAAGAGGTGCACTAAAATGTGCATTCGATAAAGTATGTGCTAAAAATATAGCTGTTATCCATTTACAGGGCCACACAAAAGGATTTCATTACATAATGGTAAAGTGGGGGGGGGGTGGATTGCAACATATTTTTAATATATCAAACTGCTTCATGTATAACAAAATTGATGAAAGTTACTGAGACTTAACGCAAATTATATGAATTATACGATACTGTGTTGCATAACATGAAGTACATAGCAATTACAGGGACACACAAAATATTTTAAAAGTATATTCTTTCCGACGTACTGTAAATGTAACCGGTATGACTAAAAGATGGATGGAATGCATTTTAATTATGATATGAGCGTTTAAGTTACACTAAAACTATCCACTTTATATGATGTGTATAAATGGTATAGTTGATATACAGGGCAACCCAAATGAGTTCGCCAACGTTACTGAATATAAGCGTAAATAAATAAGAGGTGGTTCTTAAATAAGTTATGCATTTTTACGCTGAACTGGGTTTAGTTTACTAACAAATGTTTGCCGAATATAGATAAAAGGATATATAGGGCCACGCAAAGAATTGGGTACATAGACATTTATTAATGATAATTTATGAGAATGCGATTTCAGTTGTTTAAAGAGTTTTTTAATTAAAATAAATTATAACTTAATGTTGACGTGTATTAAAGTTACAAGGTAAACTACAGGGCTGAACAAAAGTATACAAATATGATAAACAGCTGAAAAAGAAATTTGAAGCTTCTAGACATTTTCTTACTAAACTAAATTCTACCATTTTATAGTACGTATATCAATTGTCAGATGAAATACAAGGCTGTTCTAAAGTATTGGAATACATAATTCACTATAATCCATTATTTCCCTAAATAACGAAGTTTTGTTAAAGATTTCATGAAGTTTTGAAAAGTGCTTCATAATCTATGCTTAACGCATGATTTTTCTTACTTGTTATAGAAGAATTCGCTGATGATAAATAGCAGACTACTGATGTTAATATTTACCTAATGGGGCCACCGTGGTTTAGTGCTTAAGGTAACACGCCACTAATCGCTTGCCAGTGTAAGAGGTTTTGGGTTCAGTCCTTGCTGACTCCATTGCACACACTCTTTGTTTGACACTCCCGTTGTATTTCTCTCGTGTTGTAAAATTTACTTGGATTACCTGGTCATTGTGTTTTAATATAAATAAATATTATTTATTAAGTATTAATAAAAATTGATTTTAAGAAATTGCTTTAAAATTCTGATAATGACTTAACTACAGTGAATGATGATTGGTGAAATTTTTATTGTAAAAAAAGAATATTAACATATTTTTAGCAATTTACAAGTACTTTTTTATTTTTTAAACTTTCCATCTTTTTTACTTTAGACTATCAAAATTTAGAAATTTTCTTAGATTAGTGACTCTCCATTTTCGGCAAAAAACTGTACAAAATTTCTCGGCTTGCACACAGAAATATACGGTATTTATGTTCCATACGGAATGTATATATAAAATGGTTAAAATAATACTAGACAGTTTTATTCACTTTTTCAAAACAGAATGCTAGCATTAAAAAATGTACATTAAAATTAAGTGTTTTAGAACAACGAAAAAAACTACAAAAAATAATTAACTTAGAGGAAATTCTACTGCACTCAGGACAAAGTAAACTCTGTGTTACTTTTTGGTTATCCAACATAAATTAATTTATTCTGAATTTAATAAAAATTGTCTTTTTAAAGAAACTGCAACTTAATGTTTATCTTTTCACTTTTATTAAGAGTTTCCAAGTAAAAGGAATTTATCTTAAGGGAATATATTTTTTGTCCAATATTCATCGTTCTTTCCATGGTGCTTTCCATATATACTTCCTTAAGGAATTCTGAGAAGCATAAATTATCGTACTGTAATGCATAAAATCTCTAAATTAAATTAAAGTGTATCAATTAAAAAAAAGAGAGAAAGGGTATCAATATACTATCTTTTTTTTAAATTTTAGATGTGATAAATTTATTATAATAATTTCTGTACATGTGCTTTTAAAGTTCAATAATAGCAGAAAAAATATCATAATATTATGTTCTTTATAAAATGTTTTCATAATAAAAATTATGGAAAAATTAAAGATTTTCGTTAAATTTATTTACTATCATGTAAAATGAATAATAAGTTCTTTGCAATTTATATCTTTGTTAATGCACAGAACCATCTCAAATTAAAATTTTAGTATTTTTAGGTTAATAATAAATACACACTGTAAAAAAAAAAAAAAAAAAAAAAAAAAAAAAAAAAAAAAAAAAAAAAAAAAAAAAAAAAAATCTGATATTTTCACGACAAAAACTGATGGCAGCAATGTTGCCATCAGTTTTTGCCGTAAAAATTGCAGTGAAATTAGATATATTTTTTTATGACATGCGATTTCACTGTAATTTTTACGGCACAAACTGTTGCCAGCAGTTTCGGCCATAAGTATAACGATTTTTTTAATGTAAATAAAGTTTATCGTTTTTTTTCTAATGTATGTAGTTGCCAGAAAGATGCAATGAATCTA
>OZ025289.1:172448890-172477890 GCA_964019185.1 Maratus speculifer | reverse complement strand
CATACATCATATACAATGTATTTTCCCATATAAGAGATATGAGTATCTAATAATAAAAAGAAAATATAATGATAAGTATGTAATGAATGGTTTGATGTTGAAAAGATCAAATCATTACCCTTCAATTATCCGTGAATACCTCGAAATTTTGTATAGCAATGATTCTGTTTGTAATGACGTCACTTATAATATTCCCGCACTCTGGTGCAAGATCCTTAGTGTACCAGATCCATGTGTCCAGGTGTATCCTTGGTGGTTGTTGTTTTCTATTTCTAATCAATTACCTTCTTTTCTATTCCTTTGAAAATGGATGCGAGGGCATTCGAAAGATCTAAGGTAATAATAAATAAATAACATATATATTTGTAAGTCCTTTTAAATATTTATTTGTATATTTTGAGGTTCGCTTCATATTTGCATATAAAATTTTCATCGCTAATCAAAAAGTGTTTCAAATAGTTTTTTATTAGTAAAATTTTAAAATAATAAAATATAATTGATTAAAATTGTACTTTGGCACAAATGTGAGTGCGGCATATTTCTCTTTATACTATAAATTCGAATTTTTAATGCTATTAAATAAAATTGGAATATTTATTAACTCTGATGTCAAGAAATTTAAATAAAAAAAATAATCAACCAATAATCTAAATAAATATCCACATAAATATACTTCTTGCAAATATATACAACCCTTGGCAAAAAGTTTCCGATCATTACATCAACACTACCATCTTTTGTAAGAAAAGATTATTTATTCTCACTGCATAAAAATGAAACGACTATTGGCGATAATACATTTGTGTTACATATAATGAACAACAATATGCAATAAAGAAAAATCACCGTTCATCAATTTATAAACAGAAAAATTGTGATTGAAATTTAGGTACCAAAGAAAAAATTATCCGATCATGCTTTGACTTGGAAAAAAATAAACGATCACGTTAATTATATATTTCGTAAATCCACTTTTATTTCGGATGACAGTCGAAATTGTTAGTGGACTGGACTCATTACGATTTTTACACTCATTGGGAGCAACTTCACCCCAGCATTCCCTTATAGTTTTACGTAAGTTCTATGGCATTTGTAATTCATCGAAAATCGATTTTTCTTTTTAATATATTTCACATATTTTCTATGGGATTAAGATCCGGACTATTGGGCGGTCACGTCATGGTTTGATTTGGTATATTACCTACATTTTGTAGAAATTTCTTCATTGATTTGGTGCGTTGGGGAGCTAATTGTCATCTTGAAATAAGAAGTCATTTTGATTTCAGAACTATTGATCGATGCTGAGAATAAAAAAATCCACTAAAATGTCAATGTAAACTTCAAAGCTTACTGTACGTAACACAATACACAACTTGCCGACGCCTTGTGATGTAATACAACTCAAAACTGCAAATGCAGGTGAAAATTTAGTCTTCGTATTGATACACTTATCATTGAACTTTTCACCAACTCTCCTCCAAATAAATGTTCCACAGTCATCACTTTTACCGATAGATATGCGAAATTCATTGCTAAAAATAACGTTATTTCATGTATCAAATGGCTAGTGCACATGTTTTTTACACCATTACAAGCGCTCTTTTCTATGCTTCTTTATCATGTAAGATTTTGTTTTAATTTTACAAGATTTAAATCTTGCTATATTTAGATGATTACGTACTGCGGTCACATGCCTTTACGTTATACTTAGACTATTCGGAATCAAGTTGTTTTGAGGTTGCTCGCCGCTTTCTTTTCGATATTTTCACAAGTTTTCTTTTCCTTTCTAGGTATTGACATTCGTGGCCGTCCAGTTCGAGGTAAATTTTCCACGCTATTAGTCAACTGATATTTTTTCCAAATATCGCATACTGTACTTTGAGCATAATTTTATAAATCAGCCACTTTCCATTGTGAATTTACTTCTTCTAATAATTAAATAATGCGGGTTTTTAAATCGCGAGACAGGTTTTTCACAAGAGTCATTTTCCAGCACTTTATAGCTGCTTTTGATCTCGCAACTGGAAGATTTCTTCTTTTAAATAGGATTCATATATCATACGCATGCGCAGGCACTCTAATCTATCTTCAATCTGCAAATTTCAAACTTTTTTCCTCAGTGATCGATTACTATTTTCCAACTTCGATCTTGATCGGATATTTTTTTCTCACGAGGAAACATTTTTGTCTGCATTATAATTATAAATTATATGATTGCAATATTGAATTCACTTTTTATTTATATTTTGACATTCTTTCTTTTATTTGGCATATTGCAAAACGTTCCTATGCTCTTGAATCGCGAATTATACTCTTCGAAATACAAGACTCATAAACTTGATAACTGTGATCAGAAACTTTTTGCCAAGGGTTGTATATATATATATATATATATATATATATATATATATATATATATATATTAAAATGAAATTATATACAATTTTTGCGAAAATATTTTCTTAATTTTATTTTCTAGCTAAATGTCTCAGGAATGCCCCCTCCCCCAGATGCTGCAGGATTTAATTTTTGAACTCATAATATGGTTTTATGTCGAGTTTAATCGGTAATAATTCTGAACCGGCGTATCTTAATTTTATTTGGTATTTCACAACGCGAACCTATAAGATGAGTGTCAATAAAAAATAAATATTTCTTTGAATAAAACATTTTATTTCATCATATTGAAGGAAAAATCAACAAATCGACTAAATAAAAGAGCTTTCTGAAGTTGAAAAAAAAATCTAAATACTTGACAGACTATATACCTCACTTTACACTGTAAAAAAAAATTGGGAAAATTACAAAAAATTTTCTAGTAGAATTGTATTCCAAGAACTTTTTATGTAACGGCAACAATAAAAATTCATGTAACAGATACAGATTTGCACTTTAAATCAAACAAATTTTAAGGTTACTAAGAATTTTTTTGGGAAATCGTATTCCAAGAACTTTTTAAATGACGATAACGAGCATTATAGATAAAAGTTTAGAAAAGTTACCAAAATTTTAGTAAATTCTTTTGTAAAGTTACAGATGGTTTTAGTTTTGCTTACAAGTTTTGTAGATTGACATCATTTTCTTGTACAGTGTACACATAAAATTTTAGTAAGCATAAGAGATTTCGGTTAATTTAGATTACTAAGGTTACAGATTTTTTTTACAGTGTACTTTAAAGTTTATTGTTCTACAAATCAATCATTAATTCATCATTTTTAAAATCCAATGTATCTTTAAGATTTAATTTTATTTCTCCAAACACTTATTAGTAGACAATACTTCGTCCTGTAAAATATACATAATGAGTTTCTATTAAGGATTTTAATAACTTAAGGCAAAGTTAAATGTTACTGATGCAATTATATTTAAATAACGATATTATTTAAGTATAATTGCAAACGAGTTTCCTGATCAGTAAAGAAAAGGACTTGAGGCAACGTTTTGATTTCACTTAGATTATCTTTGAATATTTGTACAAATAGTAAATCTAGTGTAGTAAAAGGACAGTTTAACAAATATACTAAAGGAATTTTTGGAAATTAATTAAACTTATTTTAAAACCGAATGAAATGATGCTGTTTTAATATGCGGACGGAAAAAAATAATTTCATATATTTTAAACACAATATTATTTTGTTATCACTTTATTACCCTGTAGATCAGTTTTGCCAAAATGCATAGATTGTCATAATATTCGCCAAATCATACAAATTAACATTTTTTTAAATACTAAAACGACTAGAAAATTAAGAAACATTAGCAAAAATACAAACAAATTTTGGTGAATTAGTCACTTGTTGAGGTAACTTTTATCAAATGCCTAGTGAAATTTACGATTATTCATTATTGGCATTTAAACATACTAGGTAGAACCCGTCGAAATTCGACAAAAGAAAATCTTTCAGAAAGAACTGTTTCATTTATTTATAATAAATCTACATACATAGTTACAGTAAAAAATACATCATATATTATTCAGTCCAACTCTCAAACAAATATTATTTTAAACTTAAATTAACAAAATACTATAAAACCTTATTATCCAAATTATCAAACAAAATAAAACCGAAATTCACCGGATTTTATAACAGACGACACTTTTGAAATAGTATACAGATTTTATTTATTTATTTATTATTTATATTTTTTTTTAAACAGAAAATGGAGTGATTCTACAATTACAAAACTGATACTAAAAATTAGAAATAAAAAATTATATCTCAAAAATAAATTTAAATACAGCTTTGCAACAAATTGTATTTAAAAGTATATTTTTTTTTATACGATGGTGCAAAAAATTTTAAATGTATGATGTTTAGAACTGTCAAATTTTCAGTACCGAAAATTGCAAAACTGAAATTGCATGAAAATGTGTTGCACATTTCAATTTGTATTTTTTTCTTTTCAATTTTAAGAGAAAATGGAGTGGTTCTGTTGCCACAATGACAAAATTGCTACTAAAAACTATAAAAAAATAATAACTCAAAAGTAAATTGAGATACAGCTTTGACACAAATTGCATTTAAAAGTACATTATTTTTCTCTATACGACAGTGTAAACATTTAAAACGTGTGATGTTTAGAAATGTAAAATTTGCAGTAGTGAAAATTGCAAAACCGAAATTGCAGAGGAAAGTGTTGCCATTCGCAAAATGACGCATGTGTTACGCACAGATAAGTTTGGCCTTTTTAATATAGATAGTTTGTCGTAAATTTTCAGTCGAAGGAATAATCAAATAGTACCTGCATTTTTGACAGATAAATGCCAGTCTCAGAGCCAGCGCAGAGAAATATATTTTAAGTGGATTTTTCATGAAGCAGGTCTGCCAAATATTTATTGTTAAGAGTATCATTTAAATTGATGTTGGGAAGATTTTTATTCGGCAGTATAACGTCAAAGTATCCAATTTGAAAAGCGCATTGCCGTTAGGTTACTTTTTTTTAATTTCAGATTTCTAGATTGGCACCACTTTCCTAAAATGATAAAACTATCCATGTTTCCACCTTAATTAATATGACATTAAACAAAGTAAATTTTACTGTTCAAAAAAGTTATTCCAATCAAAAAGTCTTAATTTAAGAAAATTAGTCGACTGGTAACACTGTTTCCATATTACATAGGTTGACATGGTATCAACGATTTATCTATTCAATATCCTTAATAATTAAAATTTTATATAATTATTATTTATTGTAAAGTAATATATCAGCATTAAATATTTTAGTATAGAAAGTCTGAAATATGTATTTTTTGATACAAATTGTGGTTTATCTGATGTTTCAAATATACTGCTTTATGCAATTATATAAAATTATAAAATAATAGTATTTCAGAATCACTTCCAGGTACATTCAGATAACGAACTTTGTTTAAAATTAAATCTAGTTACAAACAAATCATTTTGTAAGCCTTCAAGTAATGTATGTATATATACAAATCATTGATAAATATTTTTTTCGGTCAAAACACTTAATATGCAATTCACAAAAGTATAAACAACATAAATGGACACAGAGTATCTATTCTTATAATATAAAAATGTTAATTTTCTTAATAGGATATACATGTATTCAAAAAATAATTTTTTAATTAAATTTTACAAATATTTATCTCACAAAGATATAAGTAAATGCCAACCATGAGACTAATTCTCACTGGACACTAAGGGAAGTTCTTTTTTGATAGACTCATGAAAATATTTTGGAATAGTCACTTTAAAACTCCAACAATAATCTGCCCTCATATGCACATTCCTTATTCCTTGGTAGTATACTTCCATTGTCATAATATCTTGCTGAACACTTTTACCATGTTCCTCCCTGATGGCTTTCAGGAAAATACTCTAAGGTATTGTGTAAATAGTGCAACTCAATGCTCATATTACACACAAGAGATTTAAATCTATTAAGTATTTCGTTTACCAGTTCTACATAAATTTCTTCTTTGTGTTGGTAGAAAAAAGTTTTGAAAGCTGCAACAAAAGAAATCCAGGATTTATCACTCAGCCTTAGTCATCAAATTTTAAAATGCAGTATCCTTAATCAGTTGTCTTATTTGCGGTCCGTCAAATATACCTGCTTTAATTTTTTTCATAATTCCATTAGCGCATTTTCTCCCTTATATATTCAAAATACGACCTGTTTATAAACTGCTTTATAAGGACGTGTTGACGAAATTTGTATATAAAATGTTTCTAATTACAAATTAGTTTATGAACCGAACACTTTGACCAAATTATTACTCCCTCTGTCCCAAATTAGTTGCGACATTTAGGTTGAAAATTTTGTCCCAAATTAGTTGCGACATTTCAAGTGGGCGGAGTCATAGATAACTTCTGATGCAATTTAGTAAATCGACACCAGTAAAATTATATTAGAATGAGTATAATGATGTATAGTAGTTGTCAAAAGCAAGGAAACTCGAATGTAAAGTAATAGAAATAAGAAATAATATCCTGAAGAAGGAAATTAATAATAAGAAGCGCTTTCTGTACTGGAATGTTTGCAGTGGTGATTGAAAAATGGTAAGCTAAACCATAATTCCATAAATACTGCAGCTATTAAATTTAATGTTCATCAGCACATTTCGTTTGCAGAAGCAGACAAAAGCTTCAAAAATAAAAGATGAGGAACTTTAAAATGTAAGTTTACAAAAAAATTGTACATGCTGACAAAAAAAATAGCTAAGTAGTTAAATCAATTATAAAAAAAATTCCAAATAAAACGAAAAAAATCTCTGCGAAGATTATCATAATCTGTTATAATTTGTAAATCAATAGTACACAGAATTCTCAATGCGAAAAAAGTTTTGGAATGTATTTCATCCACCATTAAGCCAAGTCTAATATTAAAAAACAAATCGACAGAATACGATTTTGTCTGCAGCATTTTCAAGCTAAAGGATACTTTTCAGAAATGTTAGAATGAAATGTTTGAAAATGAATTTACGATTGATTAGCTTGAAGATAGTTTTATGTGATTACTGTTAAAAGAATCTTTGACAATTGTGGCGTGTCTTAGTAGCAAGTGAAACGTGATTTTTTAAACAAATTCAATACTGATTTATGGAATGATGTGGGGAATGCTAGGTAAGTAAATTTTGGAGATTGATAGTAAAGCTCTTTCAAAAACGTTAAAACAGAAACATGAAGTAATAAATATCAATAATCAGAACAAAAGCATTCAAATGTCGCAACTAATTTGGGACAGAGGGAATATAAGTCATCTGATTTATAACATTTATTCTAACATAAAAGATAATTAGAAAACACAGAATGGGTTCTATTGCGTTCAGTCACATGTATACCAAACATGCATATAGTCTGCAAATTCATGATCTGAAATGGTCAGTTTTTATTGTTCACCATTGGTTTAGGAACCCGTCAATTGCCTACTTTTTACATATTTTTTCAACCATTTAGTTGATTTCGCTGTCTTCCATTTAAAGAAGTTTAAGTACTGTTTTATTTCCTTACATAATTATTTATAGATGAAAATACTTTCTGTAGTAGTATTCTTAAATCAGATTTTTTCTTTTTAATTCCATCTTTAATACTAACGTTAAATTGCAAAACATTTATTATAAATAATGACCTGATCGTTAAGATCTACATTACATTCATAAAAACTCTATTGTATAATAAATAAATGTCACAGAAATAATTATCTATTCTGCATACAAACCGTACATCCTATAAATAAACAATTCTCATTGGCAGAAATTAATGATAAAACTGCAATATCTAACCCTGCACTAGCAGTTTTACTATCTTATTATTCTTTGTAACAGAACTGTTTTAGTATTCTTGAATAGCAATGAAGGATACATTTTGTGTGTACAATTATACAAGAATTCAGCACTGCGTGTGAAGAATATCGAAAGTAATTTGTGATATATTAGTTGAGATGTAAATAAAACACTTTCGAGAAGAATATTTTCAATGAAATTTGTTTTGCATATTTCTTGTATATAATTAGTTTCATAGAAAATATTCGCCTTGTTTAGTAAGAATAAAATTTGACTATGTATAATGTGTTAAATCATTGGCTCTCCCACAATATCTTAATTAATTTCACGGGCTACATTTATATTCAAATTAGGTAAATGAAATTAACAACGTGTGTTCAATCAAGTGTGTAATCAAAGTAAAATAAAATATAAAATGTTCCTATGTTACTGCAACATTTCGCCATTTTTTTTCAAAAATTTTAAAATTAGTAATAATTTAAATAATAATATAAAGTATAAAAAATTTTTAAATTTATGTTTCGCTAAAAACTGAAATAAAAATTCATAAAACCAAATAAATAAATAAATAAATAAATAAATAACTTATAACATTCTTTGGGGTATTATTATATGAATTTACTTCGTCATCATATTAATAACGAAAAACTTTTTTATCAAGTCCCGATATGCAATTTAGTTTTGCCAGTAATTAAAGTGCCATAACTAAAAATCCACGCACATTACATAAACCAAACAAAAATCTAGAAAATGTACTATTGTTCGTTTAAATACTGATAATTTCCGCTGTTATTTCCTTCATTTTTAAACACCGCATATTTTCAGTCCTTTCATGTTAGTGTAGGAAAAAAAGTTCTTTTCACTGCAATTTGTCACAGGAATTAAGAGTTGCTTGAGAAAAGTATCAAAATTAATTTGTGATATATAACCTCTTCAGATCTGAGCATAAAATAACTCTACAAATAAATATTTATTGCTTTTGCATAATCAAAATGTCATCATAGATGACAGAAAGAGTCATTTTTATGAAATCAGTACTTTAGTGGACTGGTAATTTAGGTTTACAAATATGGATACAAAAGTACTAATTCCCTTAAAATATCAGTTTAACTATCAGTAATATAAATTGACGCAATAACAAAATTAAGGTCTTTAAACAAGTAAATGAACAGCATACCCAAAATTCTTTATTGTAAAACATTTAAGTTAAAAAATCATGATTATTTCTTACTTTCTTGGCCACAATGTCTTGAAGGTATTTTCGAATCTCAGATAATAATAATATTTATTTTATGAGATAATATTCATCAATGCTGACATTCATTGGTTTTGTTTTCAAGGAAAAAACACTCAGCTGTATAGAAGTGAAGTGATAATGCAAAAAATTCGAACAGTTTAGCTTTCTATGAGGAAAAGAATGAATATACACATTTGTGTACTTCAGGTCTGAAGAGGATAAGGTAAGGTATAAGTGAATAAACTTCAAGAGGAATTCAACAATTCCTCTAGATTTTCAATAGAATCAGTTTTACATTTGTCACACATGGTTACTACAAGGGCCATATGATAAATACCTGTCCTTGGCTAGAGGTGGTGATGCTAGAATTTAAACAAATATGTATTTCGAAAAGGTGACCTTTTGCATCAAACATGGCAATTTACCAAGTCACTAAGTGATTTAGTTTGTGAAAAGAAATCATTTAAATAGAGAAAACGTTGTGATATTTCAACAATGAAAGAAACTGAATATGGAGCATTAAAGAAAAACATATTTTAGAAAAAGAAAACAATTTATGATATTAAAGAGGAACTCAAAAATGTTTATGTGGAGTCTGCACCTTTGTTATCAACCGTAAAATATTTGACAGTGCAATTCAAACGCGGATATTCAAGTATTTTTACTGAAAAACATCCAGGTCGTTCAATTGAAGTCACCCCATTAAAATTAGTCTTAAGAGAGTCTTTCTACAGAAATTTTATAGAATTCAGAAGAAGTTTTACAAGCATAGTTTTACCTTAGAAATATCTGCAGAATTTTCTAAGATAACTTTAAAAAATCTGCAGAATGGAAAAAATACCTACGCAGATTTTCTACAGAATTTTGGGCCAATTACCTACACATTTTCCACAGATTTGTTTTTAGTGGGGTACGAAATCAGAAGATATTGAAAAAAATCCAAGATATTGTGATAAACGATCGGAGAGTGAAAGTGCTTGTGGTTGTAGAGACTACAGGCACCTCAAGTGATATCTGTAAAATATTTTAACAACTTTTTTGGACATTGAAAACTTTCTGCAAAATCGTTGCCGCAAATGCTATCTATTGACATTAAACACACTTGTGTGTCCATTTCAAATGAATGTTTGCAGAAGTTAAAATGAAATCAAAATGATTATTTGTGACACTTCATAACATTGATTCATCAATAGATACTATAAACTAAATAACTGTTAGATCAGTGAATTTTTTTACGACTCACCAGCGCAAAAAATGCTAAGGCGGCTTTATTTGAAAACAAAGTCTTGATTACAGTGCTTTGGGATGTATTCAGATAATCCTTATTCATTACCTTGAAAAGGCAAAAGTATCAATAAAGAATATTATGTCAACTTATTGGATCGGTTCAAGTATTGAAATTGTGTAAGAAAAACGTACCCGTTTCGTGAAGTAAGAAATTATCTTTAATCAGGAAAATGCATGCGTGCATGCTTGTGTCATCGCCATGGCAAAACAGGAATCTGCTTCTGCATCCGCTATATTAGCATAATTTGATCTTTGACGATTATTTTATGTTTCCAAATTTGAAAAAATGCTTCGGTCGAAAAGAAGTGGCCGGAAGGGAACTGGTGCGCGAGCCAAAAATTAATACCACTAGTGACTCACTCATAGCTTTATCATTGTGTTTTCTAGCTCCCAGTTTTCCTTATTTTCATACTTTTGATAGTAAGGAAGCACAATGTTAAATCTATGAGTGAACCACTGGTGGTATTAATTTTTGGCTAATGCACCACATTACTTCCGGCAGACATGGCTATTAGATTGCCCTATTACTATTCTCCCATAAAATGAAGAATTTTCTTCTAGTGCTTGATAATATAGGTTTTTGTGCTGTCGGCCTTTGGAATATGATATCGGAAACACAATAATATCAATCTCATGTTCGAAAAGGTAAATACGTCAGTATAAAGGAAATTTAAATAATGTGTTATATTTCATTTATATTGCGTTTAAAGTAGAAACAGGTCGTATTAATCTTTTGTCAAGTTATCCTTCCATATATGTAAATGATAATTTATTGTGGAAAATTACTTTATTCAGAGCTTTAAATTTATGTACCTAAGTTATTTACGCTTCAGTTGGTTGATAATAATAATAGCATTTAAATGATGAAGTGATTCGTTTACACATAAATATTATTCATATTAATTAATCTAATCAGTTGCATGATAATAATGATTTGATAAATGAACTTTGTATTTTAAATTGTCTAAAAGATTTTGTTTTTATCTTTGAAATAAAAAAAATGATAAGTAAAATTTTATCATTAATAAATGATTAAATTAAAATGGAAAACTTTTTTTACTGTAGAATGGTTTGATGTGTAACTGAAACATTTATCAAAGTATCTTTTGCACTAATTCATTAAAGATATCCATTTTTAACCCTTTCCACCAAAGTTGAAAAGTGTTTATGAATTTGGTTTGTTGACCGTCTGGCCGGGCTCTAACTCCCGTAAATATAATCGGATTGCCCTGAAATTTTTGGAGCTTATTGACGATTACAATAGCACGAAACTTTTTTTAATGAAGTCTCTAGCATGAAAAGTTGATTTACAGGAATGATTAAATGTTTACTGTTACATTACAGCCTATGGGAAAGAATAGTTTCAAATGAATTTTAAACATTTTACCCCCTGTCAAAACATATTAAAATTTATATGTGTTAAGAATTGCACTAAAATATACTTTTTATAAAATATGCGATGAAAAAACAACCGTTATTAATTTACTGAGCCACACAAAAAATCCCTTACATAATGGTAAAGTGGGGGGGGGGGAAGTAATGCCTTTTAATTACATTAAACTATTTTATAGGTAATAAAATTTTTATATGTCGCTGAGGCTTAATATAAAAGTTATACGATGTAGTCGCGCATAATACGAAGTGCATGTCATTTACAATGACACAAAAGTTTTCAAATAGTATATTCTTTCCGAAGTACTGTATATGTATTCGATGATTGCTGACGGATGGATGAAATGCATTTTAATTATTATATGCGATTTAATGTTTTACTAAATCTATGCATATTATATGTTGTGTATAAATGTGGTAGTTGATATACAGTACTGCACAATGGAACTCGCAAATGTTACTGAATAGAAGCGGAAAATACTTAAAGGGAGTTTTTGAATAAGTTATGCATTATTATGATGAAATGCATTCAATTTACTTAGAAATGTTTTTAAAACATTCTTAAAACGATATACAGAACCTCGCAAAGAATTGGATAAGTATTAATTATAATTTCTGAGAATGTAATCTCAGTAATTTTCAGGATGCTGTAATTTAAAATAAATTTTAGCTAAATACTGCCGTGTAATAAAGTTGCTACGCAAACAACAGGGCTAAACAAAAATATTCAATTATGTTTCCATCTATTAGTATAAACTTTCAAAAAAATGCTTAATCTGGTAGACGTTTTCTAAATTTCATATTATATCGTATATATATTAACTAAACAGATCAAATACAGGGCTGTTCAAGAGTATTTGAACATATATTTGGTTATAGATAGTAACCTTATTTCCCTAAATAACGAATATTTGTTAAAGATTTCAGTAAGTTCTGGAATGTGTTTCATAATCTATACTTAACACCATGATTTTTCTTACTTGTTATGTATGTTTTTCAACGATAATGAGGAAAAGGAAAACTGTAATAAGTAGCAAGTCCAATTAAAACTTACATTCGAATATGGTTCCATAGAGTCATATGATGTAGGGGAGAGGGGGGCACATTTGAACTGGGGGCACCTTTGAACACTCTAAATATTTTCTTCCAAATAAATTATTTTTTAAAAATTTATATAGAAATATATTACTACTGCTTCAATGATATAAGAATACGAAGCTTCACCATTTTGTATGAACAATACTGTCTAAGCAAGGTGTGTATTTTTCTCCCTCTTGAATCTAAACTTAAGGAAATAAAGTTGTAAGATTTTTACTCACAATTTTGTATCCCTAAAATTTTAATTTATTGTTCAATACTTAAATAAGGATATTAGCTTTAGTTTATAAGCTTTGTTTTATTCTAATTCTTGAGCCGAATTTAGTAAATGGCTATAATGTTAAACTCTAGGTGACGGGGCACCATTGAACAAAAAAAGATGGGGCACCTTTGAACAACGAAAAAACACCGAATAAACTGGAGATAAATAGTAATTAAAAACATTTAAAGAGAGCATTTAAAACTATGAAGTAAAGAGTTGTTTACGGATCCAAATGTTATTATTTTTGGAATTTTTTTTATGTGAAAAGAGATTAATTGCGAATCTCGAAGAACTTGGACTTGTACTCTTAGCTCCCCGCCCCCGCTTACTGCATTCATAGATTCCAACCTCTAGATGTACCAGTGATGGGAAGTTTAAAATTTAAATTGATGTTGGCATTCATTTATTGGATAATTGAAATACTGGATACACAATAATGATTCATGATTTAGCAGTTTTGTCAAATTTTATGTCAAGTGTCTTCATGAAAAGAGTGAATGAAAAATTTAATTTTCCAGAAGCATCTGATATTGCATAGGTGTATTTAAAGTATACTGTAAAACAGTTTTCACAACCAAACCTAACAGGGGGGACACTCTGTGATGTTTCAACAATGAGCTTTTGCATGAACTTTGATGGATTCAACTTTATTTAAATAATAATAAAAATAATAATTTCAATAAAATGTAGTTATTTAATTTTATTCATATTATTTTATATATCTGAAACATAAGCAAATTTTTATAAAAACGTTCAATATTTTTACATTTTACTCACTTGTTCAAAGGTGCCCCTTGCTTGTTCAAAGGTACCCCTACATGGGGCAGGTTTGAACAGAAGTCCTTCAACTTTTTAAATCCTCACAACTTATTTAATTTACATGGAAAACTTTTAATTTCTGGTTCATATAATGAAGAAATGCAGTCTTTTTATTATGTAATATTTAAAACGTAATAAATATAATTCAAGTAAGAAATCTATTGATTTTCTAAAAAATTGTTCAAAGGTGCCCCCCTCTCCCCAACGTAATTCTGAATTTCGAACAAAAATTCTACATATTTTGCATCAAAGTGTGTATCAATGGCCAGTTCTTCTTTTTTTATTTATTAAAATTTTTTACTTAATTTAATTTTGTATGACAACATGATTTTTTTAAACATTTTAATTCATATTTTCAAGAATTATAGACTATAAAAAGGAATTATAATTCATTTACTTTAAAGAAAGATTTATTTTTTAATATGAAACTTATATAAAAAAACTTATATGAAACTGTAAACCAAATTAAATAAAATAGTAACAATAATATAATGATTTAACCTACATACATAAAATATGCATAATGTGTAACTTCTAAATTGGAATTTCGTTACGAGCAAATTTTATAATAGCTGAGGTTGTAAAAACAGGTTTAAAGGAAAACTGTAAAATCACATACCCCAGGATTTGAAAAACGTTTTGATAAAATTGTCTTTTAGTTTATTTTACTTCATTTAACACTGCATAAAATTGGTTAATCAAGTCATATAGTTTTCGCAAATGTTTTATTTAAATTTCGTTTTGATTATTCATGGATAAAAATAATTGTAAAAAATTACTGATGCTCATTTGTTTCAAGGCTCATTTGTATCAAGTTTATAAAGACAATCCCGACTTTAAAAAATGATTTTCACACTACTCAGACGTAAAATACACGTTTTGAATTTAACACACATCAATGTTTAAAAAACAATAAGAAAAAATCTTATCATTAACTGATTAAATGTGATAAAAACTGATCATTAAACTGCTAATAAATTGATCAGTAAAATTTCAGAAATAAAAGTTTAACCTCTTCAGTCCCGAGAAAAGTCTGCTGCATGGAAAAATTATTTTATTAGAAAATTATGGCGCTTTTAGGCTTAGAAAAGAGAAATAATATTAGTTTTTTATTTTTAAAATTTATCATAGTTAATCAATGGAAAAATCAATAGTTAAAATTTATGTTCCCATATGGGTACATCAGGTCACAATTGAATAAAATATCATTCTTTAAATAAATAAGACCAATTTTGTTTTACAATACATAGACCTATTTATTGTTAAAAATTTATATCAATTTAAACAACTTAAATAATTTTTTACATAAAGTTATGTATTGTATCAAAGTAATATACATAACTTTTATTAATCGTAATACATATTTTGCTACTATACTATACAGGGTGTCCCAAAAGGTCGTACACAAATTTAACATGCTGGTCTGTCATATCATGATGAACAATATTAAATAGGAAACTAAGGGTCCCAAACGTCTTCCAAACGAGATATGCGCCATTAAAGTTTAGGGTCCAAAAATTCAAATGATTATAAAAAAACAGAAAAATTGGTCGATTCGTTTGCGGTTTTCACTAAAACTATTCTTTATGTCAGTATTTTCTTGAAAATAAATTATAAAGATAAATTTCAAAAAATGTCGGTAGACGGCGCTTTAGACTTTGGAGTAACGATAAACTAGTTTTTACCATTATTTTTTGGATCTCATTAAATTTTTTTAGAAGCTTAGACATAAACTTAAATTTTGAGCTCAAAATCTAAATGGTTGGAAGTGGTTAAGTAGCGCAAACTGAATTGCGGGGGGAGGTTCAAATTTCAAATGATTATAAAAAACGGAAAAATTGATCAATTGATTTGCGATTTTCACTAAAATTATGCTTTATGTCAGTATTATCTTGAAAATAATTTATAAAGATATAATTCAAAAAATACCGATAGAGGGCTCTTTAGACTTTGGAGTAACGTACAACTATTTTTTTCAGTTATTTCTTGCATTTCATAAAATTTTTTTAGAAGCTTAGACATAAACTTAAATTTTGTGATAAAAATCTGAATCGTTGGGAGTGGTTAAGTAGCGCAAACTGAACTGTGTTCAATGGGGGTGGGGAGGTTCAAATTTAAAATGATTATAAAAAACGGAAAAATTGGTAGATTTTCGCTAAAACTATTCTTTATACCAATATTTTCTTGAAAATAAATTTTACAGATATCTTTCAAAAAATTCCGTCAGAGGGCGCCTTAAACATTATAGTAACCAACAACTATTTTTAACCGTTATTTTTTGTATCTAATAAAATGCTTGTAAAAGTTCAAACTTAAATTTTGTGCTCAAAATCTGCATCGTTGTGAGTAATTAAGCGGCCAAAAGTTGAGTTGCGTTCGAGGGATGGGGAAGGTAACATTTCAACTCCTGAACACAGTTCAGTTTGCGCTTCTTAGCCCCTCCTATTGATTTAAATTTTGAGCACAAAATTTAAGTCTAAACTTTGGTAAGCATTTAATTAGATTATATATATATAAAAAAAGATTAAAAATAATTGTTGATTATTCTAAAGTTTAAGGCGCCCTCTAACGGATTTTTTTTAAATTTATCTTTAAAATTTATTTTCAAGGAAATATTGACATAAAGAATAATTTTAGCGAAAACCGACCAATTTTTCCGTTTTTTATAATCATTTGAAATTTAAACCTCCCCACCCCCATTGAACACAGTTCAGTTTGCGCTACTTTACCACTCAAAACGATTCAGATTTTCATCTCAAAATTTACGTGTAAGCTTCTAAAAAAAAATTATGAGATGGAAAAAAAACGGAAAAAATAGTTGTACGTTATTCAAAGTCTAAAGTGCCCTCTATCGGCATTTTTTGAATTTTATCTTTATAAATTATTTTCAAGATAATACTGACATAAAGAATAATTTTAGTGAAAATCGCAAATCAATTGACCAATCTTTCCGTTTTTAATAATCATTTGAAATTTGAACCTACCCCCGCAATTCAGTTTGCGCCACTTAACCACTTCCAACGATTTAGATTTTGAGCTCAAAATTTAAGTTTTTGTCTAAGCTTCTAAGAAAATTAATGAGATGCAAAAAATAATGGTAAAAACTAGTTTATCGTTACTCCAAAGTCTAAAGCGCCCTCTATCGACATTTTTTGAAATTTATCTTTATAATTTATTTTCAAGAAAATACTGACATAAAAAATAGTTTTAGTGAAAACCGCAAAAGAATCGACCAATTTTTCTGTTTTTTATAATCATTTGAATTTTTGACCCTAAACTTTAATGGCACATATCTCCATTGAAAGACGTTTGGGACCCTTAGTTTCCTATTTAATATTGTTCACCATGATATGACAGACCAGCATGTTAAGTTTGTAAACGACCTTTTGGGACACCCTGTATATACTATGCATATACTACACATATCTCGCAATATTATACATACCTTATAATAATAATCTTCTAAAAATATATAATTTATTATATAATTTTTTGAAATAATTATGATTTTGAAGAAAAAGAAATGGATTAAATTCCACACATTTACTCTTGCTTTTCCTTTGCATCCTTCCATGCACCACCGAGATTGATGTACTCTAGCAACAGATTCGGGCCAATGTCCAAACACTTCATAGCGAACCTCATTTTTGGGAATAAACATGGTTATTCTCCTTTTTTTAGAAGATGTAGATTCATTGGATGTTTGCCTTGATTTTTGTGGTCTTCCAACAGTAGACTTTTCCTTTTCACATTTTATAAGGACTTCAGCAATGTAATGATAAGTTCGCATAAACTCATTTGATCTCTTTTCGGAATATTGGAGGATCTATAATCTCTTACCTAACTATTTACCGTAACTATGTCGAGAAAGTGAGAAAAGATCCGGATTGGCTATTTACGTGCTATTATTATAGCTGGTCTGGTTACAGGAACCTTGGCTTTTTCATCTTTGCACCAGCTCTCACACGTCTGGACTCACTTCCACATGTGATGGGCATCATATGCACATATTTCTTGTCCTTCCATTTCAACACCACAATTTTATTATCTGATCTAGTAAACTCAGAAGAAAGATGTGAAAGCGCATGTTAGAAAAAAAAAGATTATATAAAAACTTGAAGAGAAATAATAAATAAGAAATAAAAAAGAAATTTGTGTTAGAAATTTTTAAAGTTACAAAGAAGTATGACATATTTTAGCAGTAAATTTAGTATATTACTTCATATTATTTTAAAAAATGAAAAAAAGTCCTTTTAAATTGTTTTGTAATACTTAATCAAATAATGTATTCATTCCTAAAAAAAATGTTAATAACAAAGTGTACACAATAGTTACCCAGAAAATTAGTTTCTTTACCTGAAATGTATAGTAAAGACTCATTGTACCCAAATGGATACAACATATTTACAGATGTTTTCAACTACCATGTACGAATGAACAATATTCATAAACAACTCCAAATCATTCTTGAAACAGTACAATTTATAAAAAATGCAATATCTTTTTTTTTATTCACTCACAAATTTGTATTAATCACATAATTTGACGTGAAGTCGATGGTAAATTGCTTATGTCATCCATTTTGAAAATGTCTCATTTTCAAAGTCACATGGTTCCTCCTTCTTTAAACGTGTAGCACATCTATTGGTAATATAAAACACTGTGATTTATCTGAATAGTGATAGCAGAAATTTATGCATTTATTATAAATTTTTGGGGGTAATTTTGCCTTTTGCTTTAATATACCCAAATGGATACTCCAGGACTGAAGAGGTTAATTTTAATACACACATTTTCTTTTATTCTTAACTTTCGTATTTATACTGTATAAAGTCTCGTTCAACATACTAGTTTGCTACTTTGTTTTAGGCTTATCACGTTCTAATAATTTAAACCGTGTATCTGAAAAAATCAGGTTTCGAAATACGGTGTGTCACCTAAATATTCTTTTGAGATAAGTACTGTCATTAAATTTATATGCTTGAAAGCAAGCGAAACCCGTGTAAATCCCTGTAAGAACACTGTAAAATATCTGAGTAACATTACTCCATAAAATTGGTGGCAGCCAAGCTTCCACCAATTTTATAGTAGTATAACCGATGTAACCGGTTTAATTGATATAACCGGTGTAACATTACACTAATATGTACCATTACACCACTAACATATGTTTAACCCCTTGAAGGGCGGTGGTATAAAATGTATACTACTTAATTTTAATTGCGAAATGCTACATTGACACCAGAATTTTGAAATGAAAATTTTAATTTTATCAAGTGCGTCAAGAAAAGCATTTATATATTTTGAATTTTTTTTTTCTAATTTCTGGTGTCAATCAACCATTTTAAGATTTTATGAAAAGAAGTGCTTTGCCCCTCAAAGAGTTAAATTAAACCATAATATAAGTGAAAAAAATCACTCCATAAAAATTTTACAGTGAATATAAGAATAAAATTTCATACTAAATTAAAATTTCT
Organism: Maratus speculifer; assembly: GCA_964019185.1. NCBI lineage: Eukaryota > Metazoa > Arthropoda > Arachnida > Araneae > Salticidae > Maratus > Maratus speculifer. The sequence goes on along the minus strand of OZ025289.1, from coordinate 172,458,571 downwards.
CTGCTCAAATTTACTAAAAATAAACGTTAAATTTAAGAATCCAACTTGATTTTATAAATATTATGCAATAAAATAAATGCTACGACATAAAAGATTAAAAATGCATTGTCCAACGCATATTTAAAAAAACTCCAAGCAGTATTTTTTTTATAGAAATTAGACTCTGAACGTTAGAATTTTACTTTGTTGTATAGTAAATAAATTGATAAAATAAAATAAAATAAATCAAAATTCTAACTTGAACGAAACATGTACATATGTTTCATTTGTAGCACTCATAAAAGATGTCCTTCGGTGCTAAAGCCGGAGTTGTTAATAATGCAAGTGCTCATACATATAATTAGGCATAATTATGGAAGAATGCAAGAGACAGCGCATACGGGTTCTGCGCAGAGGGGCTGTAAGTTATATAATCCACACGGGGCAATAATATCATTATTACTCCCGTTGATTCTTTTTAACTATAGAAATGCTTCCAAAGAGAGTTTATTAGGATTCCGTAGTTTAAAGATAATAAAGGAATCATTATAAAATCATTCTTGTGCCTGTGTGTCACAGCCATATTTTACTCGTAAACTATGAAACATGGAGAGTTCAAATCGAGAAAAATAATAAAAACTATTGTTCCACATACTTACAAATTATTAAACATGCACAAATATTTTTAGACAGAATGTACAAGGAATTATTATGTTACTTAAAAAGTTTCGTAGTCAGTTGTTGAATTGCTACATAAGGACGATATCACTTCTGTTAATGTATTGTTTCTGGCCAGTATGGTAATTTCACTCACTAAGTATGTTGCGACTGTTGTTTGCCCAGATATTTCTATAAAATGAGTAATATATATTTTTTGCATTTATAAAATACATATAAAATATGTGTATAAAGTATAAAATATATTTTTTGCTCATTTTATACTCACTTGCATAATATGTTTTGAGGATTATATTTTGATGGAAACAGTTGAGATTGCCCTTTATTCAGCAAAATATGAAAACGTAAATATTTCTCATATTATGAGAACATTAGTTCAGCCCTCAGGGTGGAATACGTTTCATTACATCATGCTTAAAAGATGTTAAACAAAAAAATTAGATAACCTATAAGGCTGTAGGCACAGGGTACCTACATGTAATCTCTGGAAAACTCGGATATTATGCTTTTCGTAGTCACGGCATCTCAGTTTTGTTAGAAGACACGTTTGATTTGTTTGACTTGAAATTGCTTTGAGGCCTATAGTCGCTATGGCTTTCACCTCGGATGATCCATTACACAGAGACAATTCAGAACTGTATTTTACTTCGCATATCAATTACATATATTTATTTCACTACAAAGGGAGAATACACCATACGCGTTTTACCCGGATTCGAACCAGGACCCCTCAGCGTGGCTGTAGCTGCCACTACTGATCACGTCACAGGAAGACACGTAGGAAGAAAGATTTACAGGTATAACAGGCACGAATCAAACGGTGAACGTTAAAAGTCAGGCATCGGAAAATAAGGTAATACCGTGAGAGAAGTAGTTTTTGAAAATGAATCCAAGGCTTGATACTGTAGAAATATAAGTGTAAAAAGTCCATCGTCGTAAAAGGCGTGGAAAACTAGATTTGTGGAATTAGTTCGAAATATAAATATTAAAATATCTTTTAAAAATTTTCTAAAATAAAAACTAGCTTCTCTTAAAATATTAGAAGTTTAGTACTTGATGAAAATACATAAATGGAATAAAATTTTCAGATTATGGTTTCGAATAAAATAATTTTTACTATGCACATTTTAAAATTAAGGAATCAGATATGAAAAAATAATAGATATTATAAAGAAATAAAGAAATAATGAATATGTCCTAAACATAAAATATTTTAAATGTATGTTGGAAAGTAAAATATTTTATTTTACAAATATATAACAAATATGTACATGTGTAACACAAAATTTTAGGATCGATAAATACTGCTGTATTTTTAAATCTCAAAATCATAACAGTAGTTTCTTATACATTATTCATAGCAAAACTATATCCTAAATGAAAATGCCAGAAACTTTTATAATAGTGTAGTCTGCTTATATTAAAACGGCCAGAGGATATTTTCTTCTCCTCAAAAAATCTATTTTCTTCAAATCCATAGATCAAAATTATTCACTACAGTGAAAATGTTCTAAAATGATGAATGCAGAAACATCACTCTGAAAATAAAATTTTATGGTTGGAACAAAATAGAAGAATTCTGTTTCTGAATATGAAAATTCCGAAGGAAAGAAGCGTATTTGTTTGCTAATCTTTATCTTCAAAAAGGGGAGTTGTAAGACATAGGAATTTAAGGAAAAGTATGTTGTTTCTTGATTTATTTACATAAAAATTCTTAAATGAATAAATTACACTTTCATAGAAAATATAACCAGTTGCATTTTTTTACATGAAAATTTTGAAATTGTTTTGTAGATCTACGCCTGTCGTGACACATTATACCCAAAATTCGCAAATAAATACTTTATCTGTTTTGTACAAAAATATGTTCGAAAGGAGAAAAATTACACGTTGTATGATTTTTGCTATGTCTGTTCAATTTCTGTTCAAATTCGCCAAGTTTAAATATGATAAGCAAACGGAAGATTTTCCCCGATTTCCAAAATTTGTTTTTTTTTGTGCTTCTATTGAAGAGAAGAAAGTTTTCCAAGCTATTAACTTTCAATTTTCAGACATTTATTTCTTCGCTCTGATCTAATGGGTTTATATATATATATATTATACAAGGTTTTTAACTTGTATAATTAATACACATTATTATAGTACGAGGAAATCAGCAAATCTTCTTTGTGAGAGAGAATCCATGCAAATTTTACCTAAAAAACGGCTCTAATAATTTTGAATAAATTTTCAACCGCACTGTTTTTCGGTCGGGACACATATTCAAGAAAACTTTATTAGTTGTTAATTTTGGGTCATTTTGAGTCAGGGTTTAATTCATTATATTTAAAAGAGTCTCAGTGGATTTTGACTAAATTATATATTAAACGATTTTGGGTGCGAAAACATTAGTAGAATGAATCCCGTATACCTGAAATTTCATTTGGTGGCTAATTTGTGTTAAGATTCAAGTTAATTATATTTAAAAAATGGATCTAAAAACTTTTACCAAACTTTACATTCAATTTTGACTACCGGAAGATCGTTCTGCTAGGTTAAATTCTCAAGGTATAAGCTACTAGTTTATCATTTTTAGGATATTGCAAGTCAAGCCAATTTTATCTAAATAATGGCTCTAACGGTTTTCAGTAAACTTTATATCTGCAGTTTTGGATTACCAGAAGAACATTTGTCTAAGTTATAAGTTTTAGAACATTAAATAAGTTGGTCAATTTTTGAGTCACTGTGGAACAACTCATTTCATTGAAAAAACGGTTCAATTGATTTTAACTCAATTTTGTATCCAACCATTTTCGGATAAAAGAACACTGCTGGGCTATATTATATGTACCAGGAATATCAATTAGTAGGTTATTTTTGAGTTACTGCTTGTCAAGATAATTTCATTTAAAAATTGTTAAAACGTATTTCCTTAAACTGTGTTTTTTACAGTTTTGGATTACGCGAAAACCATTAGGCGAAGTCACACGTTCCAGAAAATTTGACAGGTGGGTCATTTTCGGGTCACTGTGCGTCAAGTTCATTTTATCTAGAAATTTGTTTCCCGTACTTTGACTAAATTTTGTATTATATCATTTTTAGGCTAGAAAAGACCATTGTGCTAAATGACTTGTTGGTGAAAAATCTATTAGTGAGACATTCTGAATCACAATGGGTCAGGGTCAAGCTAACTGTGTTTTAAAAAAAAGACTGAACATTTTGAAAAAACAAATGTTTCATACTGTTTCTCAAAACAAGCAGACCATTCAGATTTTTTTACGCGTCGATATATTTCGATAAGTGAGCTATTTTTGAGTCATCGTTGGTCATGCTAATTTTATCTAAAAAAGTACTTCAACGATTTTTGCATAATTTCTTATTCCATCATTTTCGGACTCAAGAAGAACACTGAGTTATGTCGAATGTTCGACAAAATATAGCTAATGGATTATTTTGGGTCACCTATGGCTTAGGATCAAGCTAATTGTATCCAAAAGAACAAGAATGATACAGCGATTATAATATCTAGATTTGATCTGAAGCTAATTTTAACCCAACTTAGCTTGGTCTTTTCTACTAGTTGAATTGCATAATACATGCTTTTAAAAAGACTCTTCATACCCTTTCAAACGCTGTGAATTACATTTGATTAAAGTGTAAACAACCCAATCATTAATTTAATTTAAAATGTATAGTTTAGTGTTAAGTAATCGGCATTTACGTGATGCTTTGTTATTAATTTAAAATTTAAATATATACGTTCTGAAAGTTACCGTTTTCCAGGTAGACGTTTACTGTAAACATGTATTTTATAAAAAGTTTGCATAGAAAATGTGTCAGGAAATACATACAGACTGAACATAGTTAATGTTAATTTTTTTATTGTAAACACTTGAACATGCTTTATATCAAATACATACATTTAGATTGCCCACTTAAAACACGAAGTAGTAATTTTAAACTATATAAAACAAAATAGGAATGAAATAAGATTTTTTTCATTTATTGAAAATCATACTTTCTTATTAACTGCGTGTGATTAGTTAATAGAAAAATATCGTCAATGATTTAGCTTCTTTTCATTGAAGGATTTACGCCTGATAACTTTGTTTAAACGATTAGTCCTATTACATGTATGTTAAATTATAATTTAATTTATATGAGTTTATTTATTTATTCCTCAAAATTGGAATTTGTTATAGAATATCCGCCGAAACAAAAGCTGAACTACTTATGCTAGTTTTAAGTGAAATTGTTTATATTGCACGTAATAAAGACAGATTATTAAAAAAATCATGCTTAATTTTTTTAAAGATAAAAATCAATAAATTCAGATACATATTTAAAAGAAAAATTATTTGAAATAACGTTCTTCACCTATTCGTGAGTTTTGATATTGTAAAGTGTTTTATATTCAAAACAACTGAAGTCGAAACAAAACTTATTTGTCAAATATTAGTACCGACTTTATTATGTCAGAGTTCTCATACATATATAATTTGTTCTTACAATATATATTTATCTGCAATGAAAGACAAAATTTTATGTTGGTTATATTACCAAAACTCCGTTTTTCAAGGCTACATGCATCTAAATTATGTATGTTCGTAGACAATTAATTATGATGCAAAGAACTTAACAACCGATATTGAGTGACTAAATGCATGTAGGATTCCATAAATTTGATTTAAATATTCCCTTTTTAATGTAAACACACAACATTTAACATCCAAAACATTGAAAAACTGTTCAAATTCATAATTTGTTAATTCTATATTGAAAGAAGTTGACGAATTAATTAGTTCTACTTGTACTGTAATGAACGCTTGCAAAACAACTGTAAAATATGTTATAAATTAAAGCAACAAATCTCCTGCGTAATTTTTTCTAAATTATAATTAAACATGCATTAGTTGACATCAATATTTGAATCTTGTACAAATTGTGCTTCAGCTTCAATTGTGTTATTATTGTGCTGAATTCTTTTAAATATACTTAAGTATGCACTAGGGTGTATCACAAAAACTTTTTCTTTTAATCCAAAATTTCAAGTTGATAAAAAGTTGGCACTAAGATCACATATTTACCTTTTTTTTATTTTTTTTTAATTGAAAAATATTTAGATCTTCCGGAAATGAAGAAAAAGTTTAAACTTTTTAAACTAAAATTTAGATTTTTTATGTACTTTTTATATATGAATATAAAGTAATTTTTTTTCAAAGTACAAAAACATAAAGTTTAGATATGCATTTGTCATAAAAAATTATTTCGTTTTTGTCATTAATTTTATAGGTCTCCCGAAATCTAATTAAGAATCTTATTATTTTACCAAATATCCACGTTTTTAAATTTATTTTGTTGATGGTTTTAAATTTGTCCTATTTTACTTTTTACATCTGGAAACTTTCAGATATTATAAAAATGAAATGTATATTACATTTTTATTAGCTTATTAGTCTAACAAGTTTTAGTTCATGTTATTAGTAAAAAAATTTAAAATAATACGCCAACAGGCAAAAATAAAAGTAAAACTTAGAAAGAGTAAATTTTTAATGAAATAGGTTATAGACACAGTAGTACATTGAATTACAAAATTGTTATTCAGAGATGATCTAAACTTCATTGTTTGTTTATTTAATAAGTTACCTTGAAGGAAATAGAAGAATCGTGTTCAAGATATTTTGGTTACTAACTCAAGACTGTGGTTCTGGGAAAGGCATAGTGTATTCAATACTATAATACAGGGTGCCCGAGAAAGATCCGTACAACTTCAAAAAATTATTGAAAAAGAAACAATAGGGTTACAGCGCAACTAATTAGTATATTAGATAGATTAACTGAAAAAGTTTTTTTTCCTATAACATAAGTTATTAACTTAAGAAATTTCTACAGGAGACCCTTTCGTATAGCGAACAATATCAAGACGATATTCCAATTCCATCCACGATCGTTTGAGCATGTTAACATCAACAGTAGCTACAGCTGTTTGGATGTTTTGCTTTAATTCTTCGAGACTGTTAAAATGCGTTCGGTATACAGTAATCTTTAACATAACCCCAAAAGAAAAAATCCAGTGGTGTTAGGTCAAGAGACCGGGGTGGCCATGCAATGGGACCATCCCTGCCAATCCAACGCTGTGGAAAAGAATTATTCAGCGACTGAAATGTGTTTGCGTATCGGATTTTGTTTCGATAAACCACGCAACACATTGAGCTTTCTTCACGTGATCCGCCATTAAAATAACTAAAATGCTTTAATATTCCTTTGAATGGCATGTAGCGCCATCTATGGTCAGAAACATACTGCAGAAAAAAACTTTTTGTGTTATTCTATCTAATGTCCTAATTAGTTTCGCTGTTACCCAACTGTTTCTTTTTCAATAAATTTTTGAAGTTGTACGGATCTTTCTCGGACACCCTGTACATCAAATGTAACAACATTTATGAGACCACACTCACGGCAACAAGTACTTGTGTATGTAATGGATAAAATGTATTGAATCATAGTGCTTCAAAGCGCATAGTACAAGTGATGATTCGTTTTATAAATTTATATAGGTTACCTCTTACGAAAGTGTTCTTGTTATAGATGGTCCAACGTACTCCAGTGGTCCTATAAGTTAAAGTTAAATAAGATTTCAAAAATTACCTGTCGTTGAATAAAACAAAATAGATAGTATTTTTCCAGAGGTTCATGAGTAACGTTTGAGCACGGATAAGAAATATTTATGGGATGTATGTCAAGTCGTACTGACAGGTGAATATTCACGAGAATTGGTAAGTCGAAAACCTGGAAAAACTTCCCATGCAAAGTGCCTGACAATGGCAGACAGGATCTTAGGCTTATTGACTGTAAGAACGTTTATGCCGCTTTATGGTTTAATATAAAATAACAGCCTAGAATTATTAATGTATCACAATACTTATACCAAGTACTTTGAAGATGATTTTAAGATTGTTGTTCAATCAGGTCTACAGAGTAACGTTTCTACGATACATTCAGAACATTTCCAGCTGTGAATGTTGTTTGATTCTCGAAAACATATTAGGCAAGGAAAAAGATAAATAAAAAAGCTTGAAAAACCGAATTCAAAGAACTATTTCGCGTAACTAACCTGAGCAAACTAAGGATTGGTTGTTGATTCACGAACTAGTAAAAAAAAAGAGTTAAAAAAAAATATGCACACACAAGGAGTTTTGAGGATTCTAAAGGAGGTTACAAAAGCGTTTAAACATGTTTGTGGTATAAAGGTTGAGATGGCTTCATTATGTCAAAATTGCTGGACAGAAGACCCATTTTAATGTTTGAAATGAAGCGTCACTTTACAGCTACTGCTGTAGTTACAGCAGTCCAAGAATATTGAACAAATAGAACTTTTCTCTATAGCACTTATTATTTTTTTAATAGTAACAAACTTATGATAATATTTTTGTTTATTAATCATATTTCTAATTCACTGTATTATAAATTATATAATTTAATCTGCTAAAGAAAAAACTTTGGCTGCAGGTTGAAAAATCTGCTTACACTTCTGGTGCACTGGCTGAAATCATTAAGATAGCTTCTCAAGATAAATCGATAATGATATCAAGATTTAATTTGAATAACGTTTTTCAAATTCAACGTTTAACTATTGTATTTGCAACCTTTTTCATTGAAATATAACACTTCCTGACTTTTATTTCACTTTTATTTATTTGCTTGTGTATGCGTTATTTTAAAGATTGTTTTTAACGTCATGAGCCAAATCAAGATAGACTAACAAACTAAGTAAAAATTAATATATAATTTATTTGTATGATGTTTGGAAGTTTGCGGATGCAAAGAATAAACTGAACAAGTTTTAAACCATCAACAAAATATATTGAATATCTTGGATAATGAGATTCTTAATTAGATTCCGGGAGATTTTAAAAAATAATAGAAAACAGAAACGGATTTTTTTTAAATGTTAAATGCCGATTTAAACATTATTTTTTTGTACTTCGAAAAACAAAATTACTTTATATTTACATACATAAAAAAATCTACATTTTAGGTCAAAAAAACTTAAACTTCATCCTCAATCCCGGAGACCTAAATATTTTTCAATTTAAAAATATTTTTGGTAAATATGTAATTATCATATTTTTATTAACTTGAAAGTTTAGATTAAAAATAAGTTCTTCATGATACATCCTAGTATGCATGAGTTTACAGAAATAAATGCGGATAATTAGGTTGCATTATCTTATACTGTTAATTATTATATATTTATTACATTATATTTATTACAGACTTCTATTGTACTATTCTCTTTTTTCAGAATTTATTATTTTATATTCTTTTATCTTTTTATTCTTTTCATTTTTTTTGCCTACAAAATTGCTTAATACATTTCCTTGTCAAGTAACCAGTCGCAAAAAATAAATTTATTTTTTACATAAGCATTATATTTTATTTATTCAATAAGCTTAAATTTTAAAAACATGACATTATAGCACAATACCATGTTATGATAGATAATTAATTACACCAATCCAAACTGTCAAGTTTAAAGTAAATGTTGAAAGATTTTAAGTTTAAGTGGTTTTGACACATTATTCTTATTCTAAACGAAGAAATACTGATAAAATGTTCCTGATATTATTTATTTCACATTTTTTTTTTTTTTTTTTTTTTTTTTTTTTTTTTTTTTTTTTACAGAATAAATATTTTAAAACTCTTTTAGTTAAGCATTCAACCTATTTGTTCTTATTACATGTTTTTCAATATTCAGATAGCCGTCGGATATTTGTAATCATTGGGTAATTGAAAATTTATCAAAATGCATTATAGATAGTGGGCCGGAAACACGTGCAATTATCTCATTGAATTCACGTTAAAGGACTCTACATTAGTTAAATCTCGAGTCACATATTAAAACGCAATCGGTCTGCAAACACCTAAAAACACAACTCATAGATTTACAATTATGTTGTGTTTATGTTATACACGCTATATTTTCATATTTTTAGGCTAGAAAAACACAATAGTAAACCTACGAATCAACCTCTAAAATCTGCT